>CAKAJA020000902.1:0-27224 GCA_916610235.2 Lasioglossum morio
GCGTTATGCGTTATGAGTTATGCGTTATGCGTTATGCGTTATGCGTTATGAGTTATGCGTTATGCGTTATGCGTTATGCGTTATGCGTTATGCGTTATGCGTTATGCGTTATGCGTTATGCGTTATGCGTTATGCGTGATGCGTGATGCGTTATGCGTTATGCGTTATGCGTTATGCGTTATGCGTTATGCGTTATGCGTTATGCGTTATGCGTTATGCGTTATGCGTTATGCGTTACGCGTTATGCGTTATGCGTTATGAGTAATGCGTGATCCGTTATGCGTTATGCGTTATGCGCTATGCGTTATGCGTTATGCGTTATGCGTTATGAGTAATGCGCTATGCGTTATGCGTTATGCGTTATGTGTAATGTGTGATCCGTTATGCGTTATGCGTTATGCGTTATGCGTTATGCGTTATGAGTAATGCGTGATCCGTTATGCGTTATGCGTTATGCGTCATGCGTTATGCGCTATGCGTTATGCGTTTTGCGTTATGCGTTATGCGTTATGAGTTATGCGTTATGCGTTATGCGTTATGCGTTATGAGTTATGCGTTATGCGTTTTGCGTTATGCGTTATGCGTTATGAGTTATGCGTTATGCGTTATGCGTTATGCGTTATGAGTTATGCGTTATGCGTTATGCGTTATGCGTTATGCGTTATGCGTTATGCGTTATGCGTTATACGTTATGCGTTATGCGTTATGCGTTATGCGTTATGCGTTATGAGTAATGCTCTATGCGTTATGCGTTATGCGTTATGCGTTATGAGTAATGCGCTATGCGTTATGCGTTATGCGTTATGTGTAATGTGTGATCCGTTATGCGTTATGCGTTATGCGTTATGCGTTATGCGTTATGAGTAATGCGTGATCCGTTATGCGTTATGCGTTATGCGTCATGCGTTATGCGCTATGCGTTATGCGTTTTGCGTTATGCGTTATGCGTTATGAGTTATGCGTTATGCGTTATGCGTTATGCGTTATGAGTTATGCGTTATGCGTTTTGCGTTATGCGTTATGCGTTATGAGTTATGCGTTATGCGTTATGCGTTATGCGTTATGAGTTATGCGTTATGCGTTATGCGTTATGCGTTATGCGTTATGCGTTATGCGTTATGCGTTATGCGTTATGCGTTATGCGTTATGCGTTATGCGTTATGCGTTATGAGTAATGCTCTATGCGTTATGCGTTATGAGTAATGCGTGATCCGTTATGCGTTATGCGTTTTGCGTTATGCGTTATGCGTTATGCGTTTTGCGTTATGCGTTATGCGTTATGCCTTATGCGTTATGCGTTATGCGTTATGCGTTATGCGTTATGCGTTATGCGTTATGCGTTATGCGTTATGCGTTATGCGTTATGCGTTATGCGTTATGCGTTATGCGTTATGCGTTATGCGTTATGCGTTATGCGTTATGCGTTATGCGTTATGCGTTATGCGTTATGCGTTATGCGTTATGCGTTATGAGTAATGCGCTATGCGTTATGCGTTATGCGTTATGAGTAATGCGTGATCCGTTATGAGTAATGCTTGATCCGATATGCGTTATGCGTTATGCGTTATGCGTTATGCGTTATGCGTTTTGCGTTATGCGTTATGCGTTATGCGTTATGCGTTATGCGTTATGCGTTATGCGTTATCCGTTATGCGTTATGCGTTATGAGTAATGTGTGATCCGTTATGCGTTATGCGTTATGCGTTATGCGTTATGCGTTATGTGTTATGAGTAATGCGTGATCCGTTATGCGTTATGCGTTTTGCGTTATGCGTTATGCGTTTTGCGTTATGCGTTATGCGTTATGCGTTATACGTTATGCGTTATGCGTTATGCGTTATGCGTTATGCGTTATGCGTTATGCGTTATCCGTTATGCGTTATGCGTTATGAGTAATGCTTGATCCGATATGCGTTATGCGTTATGCGTTATGCGTTATGCGTTATGCGTTATGCGTTATGCGTTATGAGTAATGTGTGATCCGTTATGCGTTATGCGTTATGCGTTATGCGTTATGAGTAATGCGTATGCGTTATGCGTTATCCATTATGAGTAATGCGTGATCCGTTATGCGTTATGCGTTATGCGATTTGCGTTATGCGTTATGCGTTATGCGTTATGCGTTATGAGTAATGCGTGATCCGTTATGCGTTATGCGTTATGCGTTATGCGTTATGAGTAATGCGCTATGCGTTATGCGTTATGAGTTATGAGTTATGCGTTATGCGTTATGCGTTATGCGTTATGCGTTATGCGTTATGCGTTATGCGTTATGCGTTATGCGTTATGCGTTATGCGTTATGCGTTATGCGTTATGCGTTATGCGTTATGCGTTATGCGTTATGCGTTATGCGTTATGCGTTATGCGTTATGCGTTATGCGTTATGCGTTATACGTTATGCGTTATGCGTTATGAGTAATCCGCTATGCGTTATGCGTTATGCGTTATGAGTAATGCGTGATCCGTTATGAGTAATGCTTGATCCGATATGCGTTATGCGTTATGCGTTATGCGTTATGCCTTATGCGTTATGCGTTATGCGTTATGTGTTATGCGTTATGCGTTATGCGTTATGCGTTATGCGTTATGCGTTATGCGTTATGCGTTATGCGTAATGCGTTATGCGTTATGCGTTATGCGTTATGCGTTATGCGTTATGCGTTATGCGTTATGCGTTATGCGTTATGCGTTATGCTTTATGCGTTATGCGTTATGCGTTATACGTTATGCGTTATGCGTTATGTGTAATGCGCTATGCGTTATGCGTTATGCGTTATGAGTAATGCGTGATCCGTTATGAGTAATGCTTGATCCGATATGCGTTATGCGTTATGCGTTATGCGTTATGCGTTATGCGTTATGCGTTATGCGTTATGCGTTATGCGTTATGCCTTATGCGTTATGCGTTATGCGTTATGCGTTATGCGTTATGCGTTATGCGTTTTGCGTTATGCGTTATGCGTTATGCGTTATGCGTTATGCGTTATGCGTTATGCGTTATACGTTATGCGTTATGCGTTATGCGTTATGCGTTATGTGTTATGAGTAATGCGTGATCCGTTATGCGTTATGCGTTTTGCGTTATGCGTTATGCGTTATGCGTTATGCGTTATGCGTTATGCGTTATGCGTTATGCGTTATGCGTTATGCGTTATGCGTTATGCGTTATGCGTTATGCGTTATGCGTTATGCGTTATGCGTTATGCGTTATGCGTTATGCGTTAAGCGTTATACGTTGTGCGTTATGCGTTATGAGTAATCCGCTATGCGTTATGCGTTATGCGTTATGAGTAATGCGTGATCCGTTATGAGTAATGCTTGATCCGATATGCGTTATGCGTTATGCGTTATGCGTTATGCCTTATGCGTTATGCGTTATGCGTTATCTGTTATGCGTTATGCGTTATGCGTTATGCGTTATGCGTTATGCGTTATGCGTTATGCGTTATGCGTTATGCGTTATGCGTTATGCGTTATGCGTTATGCGTTATGCGTTATGCGTTATGCGTTATGCGTTATGCGTTATGCGTTATGCGTTATGCGTTATGCGTTATGCGTTATGCGTTATGCGTTATGCGTTATGCGTTATGCGTTATGAGTAATGCGCTATGCGTTATGCGTTATGCGTTATGAGTAATGCGTGATCCGTTATGAGTAATGCTTGATCCGATATGCGTTATGCGTTATGCGTTATGCGTTATGCGTTATGCGTTATGCGTTATGCGTTATGCGTTATGCGTTATGCGTTATGCGTTATGCGTTATGCCTTATGCGTTATGCGTTATGCGTTATCTGTTATGCGTTATGCGTTATGCGTTATGCGTTATGCGTTATGCGTTATGCGTTATGCGTTATGCGTTATGCGTTATGCGTTATGCGTTATGCGTTATGCGTTATGCGTTATGCGTTATGCGTTATGCGTTATGCGTTATGCGTTATACGTTATGCGTTATGCGTTATGTGTAATGCGCTATGCGTTATGCGTTATGCGTTATGAGTAATGCGTGATCCGTTATGAGTAATGCTTGATCCGATATGCGTTATGCGTTATGCGTTATGCGTTATGCGTTATGCGTTATGCGTTATGCGTTATGCGTTATGCGTTATGCGTTATGAGTAATGCGTGATCCGTTATGAGTAATGCTTGATCCGATATGCGTTATGCGTTATGCGTTATGCGTTATGCGTTATGCGTTATGCGTTATGCGTTATACGTTATGCGTTATGCGTTATGAGTTATGCGCTATGCGTTATGCGTTATGCGTTATGAGTAATGCGTGATCCGTTATGAGTAATGCTTGATCCGATATGCGTTATGCGTTATGCGTTATGCGTTATGCGTTATGCGTTATGCGTTATGAGTAATGCGTGATCCGTTATGCGTTATGCATTATGAGTAATGCGTGATCCGTTATGCATTATGCGTTATGCGATTTGCGTTATGCGTTATGCGTTATGCGTTATGCGTTATGAGTAATGCGTGATCCGTTATGCGTTATGCGTTATGCGTTATGCGTTATGAGTAATGCGCTATGCGTTATGCGTTATGAGTTATGAGTTATGCGTTATGCGTTATGCGTTATGCGTTATGCGTTATGCGTTATGCGTTATGCGTTATGCGTTATGCGTTATGCGTTATGCGTTATGCGTTATGAGTAATGCGCTATGCGTTATGCGTTATGAGTTATGAGTTATGCGTTATGCGTTATGCGTTATGCGTTATGCGTTATGCGTTATGCGTTATGCGTTATGCGTTATGCGTTATGCGTTATGCGTTATGCGTTATGCGTTATGCGTTATGCGTTATGTGTTATGAGTAATGCGTGATCCGTTATGCGTTATGCGTTTTGCGTTATGCGTTATGCGTTTTGCGTTATGCGTTATGCGTAATGCGTTATGCGTTATGCGTTATGCGTTATACGTCATGCGTTATGCGTTATGAGTAATGCGCTATGCGTTATGCGTTATGCGTTATGAGTAATGCGTGATCCGTTATGAGTAATGCTTGATCCGATATGCGTTATGCGTTATGCGTTATGCGTTATGCGTTATGCGTTATGCGTTATGCGTTATGCGTTATGCGTTATGAGTAATGTGTGATCCGTTATGCGTTATGCGTTATGCGTTATGCGTTATGCGTTATGCGTTATGCGTTATGCGTTATGCGTTATGCGTTATGCGTTATGCGTTATACGTTATGCGTTATGCGTTATGAGTAATGCGCTATGCGTTATGCGTTATGCGTTATGAGTAATGCGTGATCCGTTATGAGTAATGCTTGATCCGATATGCGTTATGCGTTATGCGTTATGCGTTATGCGTTATGCGTTATGCGTTATGCGTTATGAGTAATGTGTGATCCGTTATGCGTTATGCGTTATGCGTTATGCGTTATGAGTAATGCGTATGCGTTATGCGTTATCCATTATGAGTAATGCGTGATCCGTTATGCGTTATGCGTTATGCGATTTGCGTTATGCGTTATGCGTTATGCGTTATGCGTTATGAGTAATGCGTGATCCGTTATGCGTTATGCGTTATGCGTTATGTGTTATGAGTAATGCGCTATGCGTTATGCGTTATGAGTTATGAGTTATGCGTTATGCGTTATGCGTTATGCGTTATGCGTTATGCGTTATGCGTTCTGCGTTATGCGTTATGCGTTATGCGTTATCCGTTATGCGTTATGCGTTATGAGTAATGTGTGATCCGTTATGCGTTATGCGTTATGCGTTATGTGTTATGAGTAATGCGTGATCCGTTATGCGTTATGCGTTTTGCGTTATGCGTTATGCGTTATGCGTTATGCGTTATGAGTAATGCGCTATGCGTTATGCGTTATGAGTTATGAGTTATGCGTTATGCGTTATGCGTTATGCGTTATGCGTTATGCGTTATGCGTTATGCGTTATCCGTTATGCGTTATGCGTTATGAGTAATGTGTGATCCGTTATGCGTTATGCGTTATGCGTTATGCGTTATGTGTTATGAGTAATGCGTGATCCGTTATGCGTTATGCGTTTTGCGTTATGCGTTATGCGTTATGCGTTTTGCGTTATGCGTTATGCGTTATGCGTTATGCGTTATGCCTTATGCGTTATGCGTTATGCGTTATGCGTTATGCGTTATGCGTTATGCGTTATGCGTTATGCGTTATGCGGTATGCGTTATGCGTTATGCGTTATGCGTTATGCGTTATGCGTTATGCGTTATGCGTTATGCGTTATGCGTTATGCGTTATGCGTTATGCGTTATGCGTTATGCGTTATGCGTTATGCGTTATGCGTTATGCGTTATGCGTTATGCGTTATGCGTTATGCGTTATGCGTTATGCGTTATGCGTTATGCGTTATGCGTTATGCGATTTGCGTTATGCGTTATGCGTTATGCGTTATGCGTTATGAGTAATGCGTGATCCGTTATGCGTTATGCGTTATGCGTTATGCGTTATGAGTAATGCGCTATGCGTTATGCGTTATGAGTTATGAGTTATGCGTTATGCGTTATGCGTTATGCGTTATGCGTTATGCGTTCTGCGTTATGCGTTATGCGTTATGCGTTATCCGTTATGCGTTATGCGTTATGAGTAATGTGTGATCCGTTATGCGTTATGCGTTATGCGTTATGCGTTATGTGTTATGAGTAATGCGTGATCCGTTATGCGTTATGCGTTTTGCGTTATGCGTTATGCGTTATGCGTTATGCGTTATGAGTAATGCGCTATGCGTTATGCGTTATGAGTTATGAGTTATGCGTTATGCGTTATGCGTTATGCGTTATGCGTTATGCGTTATGCGTTATGCGTTATGCGTTATCCGTTATGCGTTATGCGTTATGAGTAATGTGTGATCCGTTATGCGTTATGCGTTATGCGTTATGCGTTATGTGTTATGAGTAATGCGTGATCCGTTATGCGTTATGCGTTTTGCGTTATGCGTTATGCGTTATGCGTTTTGCGTTATGCGTTATGCGTTATGCGTTATGCGTTATGCCTTATGCGTTATGCGTTATGCGTTATGCGTTATGCGTTATGCGTTATGCGTTATGCGTTATGCGTTATGCGGTATGCGTTATGCGTTATGCGTTATGCGTTATGCGTTATGCGTTATGCGTTATGCGTTATGCGTTATGCGTTATGCGTTATGCGTTATGCGTTATGCGTTATGCGCTATGCGTTATGCGTTATGCGTTATGCGTTATGCGTTATGCGTTATGCGTTATGCCTTATGCGTTATGCGTTATGCGTTATGCGTTATGCGTTATGCGTTTTGCGTTATGCGTTATGCGTTATGCGTTATGCGTTATGCGTTATGCGTTATGCGTTATACGTTATGCGTTATGCGTTATGCGTTATGCGTTATGTGTTATGAGTAATGCGTGATCCGTTATGCGTTATGCGTTTTGCGTTATGCGTTATGCGTTATGCGTTATGCGTTATGCGTTATGCGTTATGCGTTATGCGTTATGCGTTATGCGTTATGCGTTATGCGTTATGCGTTATGCGTTATGCGTTATGCGTTATGCGTTATGAGTTATGCGTTATGCGTTATGCGTTATGCGTTATACGTTATGCGTTATGCGTTATGAGTAATCCGCTATGCGTTATGCGTTATGCGTTATGAGTAATGCGTGATCCGTTATGAGTAATGCTTGATCCGATATGCGTTATGCGTTATGCGTTATGCGTTATGCCTTATGCGTTATGCGTTATGCGTTATCTGTTATGCGTTATGCGTTATGCGTTATGCGTTATGCGTTATGCGTTATGCGTTATGCGTTATGCGTTATGCGTTATGCGTTATGCGTTATGCGTTATGCGTTATGCGTTATGCGTTATGCGTTATGCGTTATGCGTTATGCGTTATGCGTTATGCGTTATGCGTTATGCGTTTTGCGTTATGCGTTATGCGTTATGCGTTATGCGTTATGCCTTATGCGTTATGCGTTATGCGTTATGCGTTATGCGTTATGCGTTATGCGTTATGCGTTATGCGTTATGCGGTATGCGTTATGCGTTATGCGTTATGCGTTATGCGTTATGCGTTATGCGTTATGCGTTATGCGTTATGCGTTATGCGTTATGCGTTATGCGTTATGCGTTATGCGTTATGCGTTATGCGTTATGCGTTATGCGTTATGCGTTATGCGTTATGCGTTATGCCTTATGCGTTATGCGTTATGCGTTATGCGTTATGCGTTATGCGTTTTGCGTTATGCGTTATGCGTTATGCGTTATGCGTTATGCGTTATGCGTTATGCGTTATACGTTATGCGTTATGCGTTATGCGTTATGCGTTATGTGTTATGAGTAATGCGTGATCCGTTATGCGTTATGCGTTTTGCGTTATGCGTTATGCGTTATGCGTTATGCGTTATGCGTTATGCGTTATGCGTTATGCGTTATGCGTTATGCGTTATGCGTTATGCGTTATGCGTTATGCGTTATGCGTTATGCGTTATGCGTTATGAGTTATGCGTTATGCGTTATGCGTTATGCGTTATACGTTATGCGTTATGCGTTATGAGTAATCCGCTATGCGTTATGCGTTATGCGTTATGAGTAATGCGTGATCCGTTATGAGTAATGCTTGATCCGATATGCGTTATGCGTTATGCGTTATGCGTTATGCGTTATGCGTTATGCGTTATGCGTTATCTGTTATGCGTTATGCGTTATGCGTTATGCGTTATGCGTTATGCGTTATGCGTTATGCGTTATGCGTTATGCGTTATGCGTTATGCGTTATGCGTTATGCGTTATGCGTTATGCGTTATGCGTTATGCGTTATGCGTTATGCGTTATGCGTTATGCGTTATGCGTTATGCGTTATACGTTATGCGTTATGCGTTATGAGTAATGCGCTATGCGTTATGCGTTATGCGTTATGAGTAATGCGTGATCCGTTATGAGTAATGCTTGATCCGATATGCGTTATGCGTTATGCGTTATGCGTTATGCGTTATGCGTTATGCGTTATGCGTTATGCGTTATGCGTTATCCGTTATGCGTTATGCGTTATGAGTAATGTGTGATCCGTTATGCGTTATGCGTTATGCGTTATGCGTTATGCGTAATGCGTTATGCGTTATGTGTTATGAGTAATGCGTGATCCGTTATGCGTTATGCGTTTTGCGTTATGCGTTATGCGTTATGCGTTTTGCGTTATGCGTTATGCGTTATGCGTTATACGTTATGCGTTATGCGTTATGCGTTATGCGTTATGCGTTATGCGTTATGCGTTATGCGTTATGCGTTATGCATTATGCGTTATGCGTTATGCGTTATGCGTTATGCGTTATGCGTTATGCGTTATACGTTATGCGTTATGCGTTATGAGTAATGCGCTATGCGTTATGCGTTATGCGTTATGAGTAATGCGTGATCCGTTATGCGTTATGCGTTATGCATTATGCGTTATGAGTAATGCGTTATGCGTTATGCGTTATGAGTTATGAGTTATGCGTTATGCGTTATGCGTTATGCGTTATGCGTTATGCGTTATGCGTTATGCGTTATGCGTTATGCGTTATGCGTTATGCGTTATGCGTTATGCGTTATGCGTTATGCGTTATGCGTTATGCGTTATGCGTTATGCGTTATGCGTTATGCGTTATGCGTTATGCGTTATCCGTTATGCGTTATGCGTTATGAGTAATGCGTGATCCGTTATGAGTTATGCGTTATGCGTTATGCGTTATGAGTAATGCGCTATGCGTTATGCGATATGAGTTATGAGTTATGCGTTATGAGTAATGCGTGATCCGTTATGCGTGATCCGTTATGCGTTATGCGTTATGCGTTATGCGCTATGCGTAATGATTTTTGCATATGCGTTATGCGTTATGCGTTATGCGTTATGCGTTACGCGTTATGCGTTATGCGTTATGAGTAATGCGTGATCCGTTATGCGTTATGCGTTATGCGCTATGCGTTATGCGTCATGCGTTATGCGTTATGAGTAATGCGCTATGCGTTATGCGTTATGCGTTATGAGTAATGTGTGATCCGTTATGCGTTATGCGTTATGCGTTATGCGTTATGCGTTATGCGTTATGCGTTATGAGTAATGCGTGATCCGTTATGCGTTATGCGTTATGCGTCATGCGTTATGCGCTATGCGTTATGCGTTTTGCGTTATGCGTTATGCGTTATGAGTTATGCGTTATGCGTTATGCGTTATGCGTTATGAGTTATGCGTTATGCGTTATGCGTTATGCGTTATGCGTTATGCGTTATGCGTTATGCGTTATGCGTTATGCGTTATGCGTTATGCGTGATGCGTGATGCGTTATGCGTTATGCGTTATGCGTTATGCGTTATGCGTTGTGCGTTATGCGTTATGCGTTATGCGTTATGCGTTATGCGTTATGCGTTACGCGTTATGCGTTATGCGTTATGAGTAATGCGTGATCCGTTATGCGTTATGCGTTATGCGCTATGCGTTATGCGTTATGCGTTATGCGTTATGAGTAATGCGCTATGCGTTATGCGTTATGCGTTATGTGTAATGTGTGATCCGTTATGAGTTATGCGTTATGCGTTATGCGTTATGCGTTATGAGTAATGCGTGATCCGTTATGCGTTATGCGTTATGCGTCATGCGTTATGCGCTATGCGTTATGCGTTTTGCGTTATGCGTTATGCGTTATGAGTTATGCGTTATGCGTTATGCGTTATGCGTTATGAGTTATGCGTTATGCGTTTTGCGTTATGCGTTATGCGTTATGAGTTATGCGTTATGCGTTATGCGTTATGCGTTATGAGTTATGCGTTATGCGTTATGCGTTATGCGTTATGCGTTATGCGTTATGCGTTATGCGTTATACGTTATGCGTTATGCGTTATGCGTTATGCGTTATGCGTTATGAGTAATGCTATATGCGTTATGCGTTATGAGTAATGCGTGATCCGTTATGCGTTATGCGTTTTGCGTTATGCGTTATGCGTTATGCGTTTTGCGTTATGCGTTATGCGTTATGCCTTATGCGTTATGCGTTATGCGTTATGCGTTATGCGTTATGCGTTATGCGTTATGCGTTATGCGTTATGCGTTATGCGTTATGCGTTATGCGTTATGCGTTATGCGTTATGCGTTATGCGTTATGCGTTATGCGTTATGCGTTATGCGTTATGCGTTATGCGTTATGCGTTATGCGTTATGCGTTATGCGTTATGCGTTATGAGTAATGCGCTATGCGTTATGCGTTATGCGTTATGAGTAATGCGTGATCCGTTATGAGTAATGCTTGATCCGATATGCGTTATGCGTTATGCGTTATGCGTTATGCGTTATGCGTTTTGCGTTATGCGTTATGCGTTATGCGTTATGCGTTATGCGTTATGCGTTATCCGTTATGCGTTATGCGTTATGAGTAATGTGTGATCCGTTATGCGTTATGCGTTATGCGTTATGCGTTATGCGTTATGTGTTATGAGTAATGCGTGATCCGTTATGCGTTATGCGTTTTGCGTTATGCGTTATGCGTTATGCGTTATGCGTTATGCGTTATGCGTTATACGTTATCCGTTATGCGTTATGCGTTATGCGTTATGCGTTATGCGTTATGCGTTATCCGTTATGCGTTATGCGTTATGAGTAATGCTTGATCCGATATGCGTTATGCGTTATGCGTTATGCGTTATGCGTTATGCGTTATGCGTTATGAGTAATGTGTGATCCGTTATGCGTTATGCGTTATGCGTTATGCGTTATGAGTAATGCGTATGCGTTATGCGTTATCCATTATGAGTAATGCGTGATCCGTTATGCGTTATGCGTTATGCGATTTGCGTTATGCGTTATGCGTTATGCGTTATGCGTTATGAGTAATGCGTGATCCGTTATGCGTTATGCGTTATGCGTTATGCGTTATGAGTAATGCGCTATGCGTTATGCGTTATGAGTTATGAGTTATGCGTTATGCGTTATGCGTTATGCGTTATGCGTTATGCGTTATGCGTTATGCGTTATGCGTTATGCGTTATGCGTTATGCGTTATGCGTTATGCGTTATGCGTTATGCGTTATGCGTTATGCGTTATGCGTTATGCGTTATGCGTTATGCGTTATGCGTTATACGTTATGCGTTATGCGTTATGAGTAATCCGCTATGCGTTATGCGTTATGCGTTATGAGTAATGCGTGATCCGTTATGAGTAATGCTTGATCCGATATGCGTTATGCGTTATGCGTTATGCGTTATGCCTTATGCGTTATGCGTTATGCGTTATCTGTTATGCGTTATGCGTTATGCGTTATGCGTTATGCGTTATGCGTTATGCGTTATGCGTTATGCGTTATGCGTTATGCGTTATGCGTTATGCGTTATGCGTTATGCGTTATGCGTTATGCGTTATGCGTTATGCGTTATGCGTTATGCGTTATGCGTTATGCGTTATGCGTTATGCGTTATACGTTATGCGTTATGCGTTATGTGTAATGCGCTATGCGTTATGCGTTATGCGTTATGAGTAATGCGTGATCCGTTATGAGTAATGCTTGATCCGATATGCGTTATGCGTTATGCGTTATGCGTTATGCGTTATGCGTTATGCGTTATGCGTTATGCGTTATGCGTTATGCCTTATGCGTTATGCGTTATGCGTTATGCGTTATGCGTTATGCGTTTTGCGTTATGCGTTATGCGTTATGCGTTATGCGTTATGCGTTATGCGTTATGCGTTATGCGTTATACGTTATGCGTTATGCGTTATGCGTTATGCGTTATGTGTTATGCGTTATGCGTTATGCGTTATGCGTTATGCGTTATGCGTTATGCGTTATGCGTTATGCGTTATGCGTTATGCGTTATGCGTTATGCGTTATGCGTTATGCGTTATGCGTTAAGCGTTATACGTTATGCGTTATGCGTTATGAGTAATCCGCTATGCGTTATGCGTTATGCGTTATGAGTAATGCGTGATCCGTTATGAGTAATGCTTGATCCGATATGCGTTATGCGTTATGCGTTATGCGTTATGCCTTATGCGTTATGCGTTATGCGTTATCTGTTATGCGTTATGCGTTATGCGTTATGCGTTATGCGTTATGCGTTATGCGTTATGCGTTATGCGTTATGCGTTATGCGTTATGCGTTATGCGTTATGCGTTATGCGTTATGCGTTATGCGTTATGCGTTATGCGTTATGCGTTATACGTTATGCGTTATGCGTTATGAGTAATGCGCTATGCGTTATGCGTTATGCGTTATGAGTAATGCGTGATCCGTTATGAGTAATGCTTGATCCGATATGCGTTATGCGTTATGCGTTATGCGTTATGCGTTATGCGTTATGCGTTATGCGTTATGCGTTATGCCTTATGCGTTATGCGTTATGCGTTATCTGTTATGCGTTATGCGTTATGCGTTATGCGTTATGCGTTATGCGTTATGCGTTATGCGTTATGCGTTATGCGTTATGCGTTATGCGTTATGCGTTATGCGTTATGCGTTATGCGTTATGCGTTATGCGTTATGCGTTATGCGTTATGCGTTATGCGTTATACGTTATGCGTTATGCGTTATGTGTAATGCGTTATGCGTTATGCGTTATGCGTTATGAGTAATGCGTGATCCGTTATGAGTAATGCTTGATCCGATATGCGTTATGCGTTATGCGTTATGCGTTATGCGTTATGCGTTATGCGTTATGCGTTATGCGTTATGCGTTATGCGTTATGCGTTATGCGTTATGCGTTATGCGTTATGCGTTATGCGTTATGCGTTATGCGTTATGCGTTATGCGTTATACGTTATGCGTTATGCGTTATGAGTAATGCGCTATGCGTTATGCGTTATGCGTTATGAGTAATGCGTTATCCGTTATGAGTAATGCTTGATCCGATATGCGTTATGCGTTATGCGTTATGCGTTATGCGTTATGCGTTATGCATTATGCGTTATGCGTTATGCGTTATGCGTTATCCGTTATGCGTTATGCGTTATGAGTAATGTGTGATCCGTTATGCGTTATGCGTTATGCGTTATGCGTTATGCGTAATGCGTTATGCGTTATGTGTTATGAGTAATGCGTGATCCGTTATGCGTTATGCGTTTTGCGTTATGCGTTTTGCGTTATGCGTTTTGCGTTATGCGTTATGCGTTATGCGTTATACGTTATGCGTTATGCGTTATGCGTTATGCGTTATGCGTTATGCGTTATGCGTTATGCGTTATGCGTTATGCATTATGCGTTATGCGTTATGCGTTATGCGTTATGCGTTATGCGTTATGCGTTATACGTTATGCGTTATGCGTTATGAGTAATGCGCTATGCGTTATGCGTTATGCGTTATGAGTAATGCGTGATCCGTTATGCGTTATGCGTTATGCGTTATGCGTTATGAGTAATGCGCTATGCGTTATGCGTTATGAGTTATGAGTTATGCGTTATGCGTTATGCGTTATGCGTTATGCGTTATGCGTTATGCGTTATGCGTTATGCGTTATGCGTTATGCGTTATGCGTTATGCGTTATGCGTTATGCGTTATGCGTTATGCGTTATGCGTTATGCGTTATGCGTTATGCGTTATGCGTTATGCGTTATGCGTTATGCGTTATGCGTTATGCGTTATGCGTTATGCGTTATCCGTTATGCGTTATGCGTTATGAGTAATGCGTGATCCGTTATGAGTTATGCGTTATGCGTTATGCGTTATGAGTAATGCGCTATGCGTTATGCGATATGAGTTATGAGTTATGCGTTATGAGTAATGCGTGATCCGTTATGCGTGATCCGTTATGCGTTATGCGTTATGCGTTATGCGCTATGCGTAATGATTTTTGCATATGCGTTATGCGTTATGCGTTATGCGTTATGCGTTATGCGTTACGCGTTATGCGTTATGCGTTATGCGTTATACGTTATGCGTTATGCGTTATGCGTTATGCGTTATGCGTTATGCGTTATGCGTTATGCGTTATGCGTTATGCATTATGCGTTATGCGTTATGCGTTATGCGTTATGCGTTATGCGTTATGCGTTATGCGTTATGCGTTATGCGTTATGAGTAATGCGCTATGCGTTATGCGTTATGCGTTATGAGTAATGCGTGATCCGTTATGCGTTATGCGTTATGCGTTATGCGTTATGAGTAATGCGCTATGCGTTATGCGTTATGAGTTATGAGTTATGCGTTATGCGTTATGCGTTATGCGTTATGCGTTATGCGTTATGCGTTATGCGTTATGCGTTATGCGTTATGCGTTATGCGTTATGCGTTATGCGTTATGCGTTATGCGTTATGCGTTATGCGTTATGCGTTATGCGTTATGCGTTATGCGTTATGCGTTATGCGTTATGCGTTATGCGTTATCCGTTATGCGTTATGCGTTATGAGTAATGCGTGATCCGTTATGAGTTATGCGTTATGCGTTATGCGTTATGAGTAATGCGCTATGCGTTATGAGTTATGAGTTATGAGTTATGCGTTATGAGTAATGCGTGATCCGTTATGCGTGATCCGTTATGCGTTATGCGTTATGCGTTATGCGCTATGCGTAATGATTTTTGCATATGCGTTATGCGTTATGCGTTATGCGTTATGCGTTATGCGTTACGCGTTATGCGTTATGCGTTATGAGTAATGCGTGATCCGTTATGCGTTATGCGTTATGCGCTATGCGTTATGCGTTATGCGTTATGCGTTATGAGTAATGTGCTATGCGTTATGCGTTATGCGTTATGAGTAATGTGTGATCCGTTATGCGTTATGCGTTATGCGTTATGCGTTATGCGTTATGCGTTATGCGTTATGCGTTATGAGTAATGCGTGATCCGTTATGCGTTATGCGTTATGCGTCATGCGTTATGCGCTATGCGTTATGCGTTTTGCGTTATGCGTTATGCGTTATGAGTTATGCGTTATGCGTTATGCGTTATGCGTTATGAGTTATGCGTTATGCGTTATGCGTTATGCGTTATGCGTTATGCGTTATGCGTTATGCGTTATGCGTTATGCGTTATGCGTTATGCGTTATGCGTGATGCGTGATGCGTTATGCGTTATGCGTTATGCGTTATGCGTTATGCGTTGTGCGTTATGCGTTATGCGTTATGCGTTATGCGTTATGCGTTATGCGTTACGCGTTATGCGTTATGCGTTATGAGTAATGCGTGATGCGTTATGCGTTATGCGTTATGCGTTATGCGTTATGCGTTATGCGTTATGCGTTATGAGTAATGCGCTATGCGTTATGCGTTATGCGTTATGTGTAATGTGTGATCCGTTATGCGTTATGCGTTATGCGTTATGCGTTATGCGTTATGAGTAATGCGTGATCCGTTATGCGTTATGCGTTATGCGTCATGCGTTATGCGCTATGCGTTATGCGTTTTGCGTTATGCGTTATGCGTTATGAGTTATGCGTTATGCGTTATGCGTTATGCGTTATGAGTTATGCGTTATGCGTTTTGCGTTATGCGTTATGCGTTATGAGTTATGCGTTATGCGTTATGCGTTATGCGTTATGAGTTATGCGTTATGCGTTATGCGTTATGCGTTATGCGTTATGCGTTATGCGTTATGCGTTATACGTTATGCGTTATGCGTTATGCGTTATGCGTTATGCGTTATGAGTAATGCTCTATGCGTTATGCGTTATGAGTAATGCGTGATCCGTTATGCGTTATGCGTTTTGCGTTATGCGTTATGCGTTATGCGTTTTGCGTTATGCGTTATGCGTTATGCCTTATGCGTTATGCGTTATGCGTTATGCGTTATGCGTTATGCGTTATGCGTTATGCGTTATGCGTTATGCGTTATGCGTTATGCGTTATGCGTTATGCGTTATGCGTTATGCGTTATGCGTTATGCGTTATGCGTTATACGTTATGCGTTATGCGTTATGAGTAATGCGCTATGCGTTATGCGTTATGCGTTATGAGTAATGCGTGATCCGTTATGAGTAATGCTTGATCCGATATGCGTTATGCGTTATGCGTTATGCGTTATGCGTTATGCGTTTTGCGTTATGCGTTATGCGTTATGCGTTATGCGTTATGCGTTATGCGTTATCCGTTATGCGTTATGCGTTATGAGTAATGTGTGATCCGTTATGCGTTATGCGTTATGCGTTATGCGTTATGCGTTATGTGTTATGAGTAATGCGTGATCCGTTATGCGTTATGCGTTTTGCGTTATGCGTTATGCGTTTTGCGTTATGCGTTATGCGTTATGCGTTATACGTTATCCGTTATGCGTTATGCGTTATGCGTTATGCGTTATGCGTTATGCGTTATCGGTTATGCGTTATGCGTTATGAGTAATGCTTGATCCGATATGCGTTATGCGTTATGCGTTATGCGTTATGCGTTATGCGTTATGCGTTATGCGTTATGCGTTATGAGTAATGTGTGATCCGTTATGCGTTATGCGTTATGCGTTATGCGTTATGAGTAATGCGTATGCGTTATGCGTTATCCATTATGAGTAATGCGTGATCCGTTATGCGTTATGCGTTATGCGATTTGCGTTATGCGTTATGCGTTATGCGTTATGCGTTATGAGTAATGCGTGATCCGTTATGCGTTATGCGTTATGCGTTATGCGTTATGAGTAATGCGCTATGCGTTATGCGTTATGAGTTATGAGTTATGCGTTATGCGTTATGCGTTATGCGTTATGCGTTATGCGTTATGCGTTATGCGTTATGCGTTATGCGTTATGCGTTATGCGTTATGCGTTATGCGTTATGCGTTATGCGTTATGCGTTATGCGTTATGCGTTATGCGTTATGCGTTATGCGTTATGCGTTATGCGTTATACGTTATGCGTTATGCGTTATGAGTAATCCGCTATGCGTTATGCGTTATGCGTTATGAGTAATGCGTGATCCGTTATGAGTAATGCTTGATCCTATATGCGTTATGCGTTATGCGTTATGTGTTATGCCTTATGCGTTATGCGTTATGCGTTATCTGTTATGCGTTATGCGTTATGCGTTATGCGTTATGCGTTATGCGTTATGCGTTATGCGTTATGCGTTATGCGTTATGCGTTATGCGTTATGCGTTATGCGTTATGCGTTATGCGTTATGCGTTATGCGTTATGCGTTATGCGTTATGCGTTATGCGTTATGCGTTATGCGTTATACGTTATGCGTTATGCGTTATGTGTAATGCGCTATGCGTTATGCGTTATGCGTTATGAGTAATGCGTGATCCGTTATGAGTAATGCTTGATCCGATATGCGTTATGCGTTATGCGTTATGCGTTATGCGTTATGCGTTATGCGTTATGCGTTATGCGTTATGCGTTATGCCTTATGCGTTATGCGTTATGCGTTATGCGTTATGCGTTTTGCGTTATGCGTTATGCGTTATGCGTTATGCGTTATGCGTTATGCGTTATGCGTTATGCGTTATACGTTATGCGTTATGCGTTATGCGTTATGCGTTATGTGTTATGAGTAATGCGTGATCCGTTATGCGTTATGCGTTTTGCGTTATGCGTTATGCGTTATGCGTTATGCGTTATGCGTTATGCGTTATGCGTTATGCGTTATGCGTTATGCGTTATGCGTTATGCGTTATGCGTTATGCGTTATGCGTTATGCGTTATGCGTTATGCGTTATGCGTTAAGCGTTATACGTTATGCGTTATGCGTTATGAGTAATCCGCTATGCGTTATGCGTTATGCGTTATGAGTAATGCGTGATCCGTTATGAGTAATGCTTGATCCGATATGCGTTATGCGTTATGCGTTATGCGTTATGCCTTATGCGTTATGCGTTATGCGTTATCTGTTATGCGTTATGCGTTATGCGTTATGCGTTATGCGTTATGCGTTATGCGTTATGCGTTATGCGTTATGCGTTATGCGTTATGCGTTATGCGTTATGCGTTATGCGTTATGCGTTATGCGTTATGCGTTATGCGTTATGCGTTATGCGTTATACGTTATGCGTTATGCGTTATGAGTAATGCGCTATGCGTTATGCGTTATGCGTTATGAGTAATGCGTGATCCGTTATGAGTAATGCTTGATCCGATATGCGTTATGCGTTATGCGTTATGCGTTATGCGTTATGCGTTATGCGTTATGCGTTATGCGTTATGCGTTATGCGTTATGCCTTATGCGTTATGCGTTATGCGTTATCTGTTATGCGTTATGCGTTATGCGTTATGCGTTATGCGTTATGCGTTATGCGTTATGCGTTATGCGTTATGCGTTATGCGTTATGCGTTATGCGTTATGCGTTATGCGTTATGCGTTATGCGTTATGCGTTATGCGTTATGCGTTATGCGTTATACGTTATGCGTTATGCGTTATGTGTAATGCGCTATGCGTTATGCGTTATGCGTTATGAGTAATGCGTGATCCGTTATGAGTAATGCTTGATCCGATATGCGTTATGCGTTATGCGTTATGCGTTATGCGTTATGCGTTATGCGTTATGCGTTATGCGTTATGCGTTATGCCTTATGCGTTATGCGTTATGCGTTATGCGTTATGCGTTATGCGTTTTGCGTTATGCGTTATGCGTTATGCGTTATGCGTTATGCGTTATGCGTTATGCGTTATGCGTTATACGTTATGCGTTATGCGTTATGCGTTATGCGTTATGTGTTATGAGTAATGCGTGATCCGTTATGCGTTATGCGTTTTGCGTTATGCGTTATGCGTTATGCGTTATGCGTTATGCGTTATGCGTTATGCGTTATGCGTTATGCGTTATGCGTTATGCGTTATGCGTTATGCGTTATGCGTTATGCGTTATGCGTTATGCGTTATGCGTTATGCGTTATGCGTTAAGCGTTATACGTTATGCGTTATGCGTTATGAGTAATCCGCTATGCGTTATGCGTTATGCGTTATGAGTAATGCGTGATCCGTTATGAGTAATGCTTGATCCGATATGCGTTATGCGTTATGCGTTATGCGTTATGCCTTATGCGTTATGCGTTATGCGTTATCTGTTATGCGTTATGCGTTATGCGTTATGCGTTATGCGTTATGCGTTATGCGTTATGCGTTATGCGTTATGCGTTATGCGTTATGCGTTATGCGTTATGCGTTATGCGTTATGCGTTATGCGTTATGCGTTATGCGTTATGCGTTATGCGTTATGCGTTATGCGTTATACGTTATGCGTTATGCGTTATGAGTAATGCGCTATGCGTTATGCGTTATGCGTTATGAGTAATGCGTGATCCGTTATGAGTAATGCTTGATCCGATATGCGTTATGCGTTATGCGTTATGCGTTATGCGTTATGCGTTATGCGTTATGCGTTATGCGTTATGCGTTATGCGTTATGCCTTATGCGTTATGCGTTATGCGTTATCTGTTATGCGTTATGCGTTATGCGTTATGCGTTATGCGTTATGCGTTATGCGTTATGCGTTATGCGTTATGCGTTATGCGTTATGCGTTATGCGTTATGCGTTATGCGTTATGCGTTATGCGTTATGCGTTATGCGTTATGCGTTATGCGTTATACGTTATGCGTTATGCGTTATGTGTAATGCGCTATGCGTTATGCGTTATGCGTTATGAGTAATGCGTGATCCGTTATGAGTAATGCTTGATCCGATATGCGTTATGCGTTATGCGTTATGCGTTATGCGTTATGCGTTATGCGTTATGCGTTATGCGTTATGCGTTATGCGTTATGCGTTATGCGTTATCCGTTATGCGTTATGCGTTATGAGTAATGCGTGATCCGTTATGAGTTATGCGTTATGCGTTATGCGTTATGAGTAATGCGCTATGCGTTATGCGATATGAGTTATGAGTTATGCGTTATGAGTAATGCGTGATCCGTTATGCGTGATCCGTTATGCGTTATGCGTTATGCGTTATGCGCTATGCGTAATGATTTTTGCATATGCGTTATGCGTTATGCGTTATGCGTTATGCGTTATGCGTTACGCGTTATGCGTTATGCGTTATGCGTTATACGTTATGCGTTATGCGTTATGCGTTATGCGTTATGCGTTATGCGTTATGCGTTATGCGTTATGCGTTATGCATTATGCGTTATGCGTTATGCGTTATGCGTTATGCGTTATGCGTTATGCGTTATACGTTATGCGTTATGCGTTATGAGTAATGCGCTATGCGTTATGCGTTATGCGTTATGAGTAATGCGTGATCCGTTATGCGTTATGCGTTATGCGTTATGCGTTATGAGTAATGCGCTATGCGTTATGCGTTATGAGTTATGAGTTATGCGTTATGCGTTATGCGTTATGCGTTATGCGTTATGCCTTATGCGTTATGCGTTATGCGTTATGCGTTATGCGTTATGCGTTATGCGTTATGCGTTATGCGTTATCCGTTATGCGTTATGCGTTATGAGTAATGCGTGATCCGTTATGAGTTATGCGTTATGCGTTATGCGTTATGAGTAATGCGCTATGCGTTATGCGATATGAGTTATGAGTTATGCGTTATGAGTAATGCGTGATCCGTTATGAGTTATGCGTTATGCGTTATGCGTTATGAGTAATGCGCTATGCGTTATGCGATATGAGTTATGAGTTATGCGTTATGAGTAATGCGTGATCCGTTATGCGTGATCCGTTATGCGTTATGCGTTATGCGTTATGCGCTATGCGTAATGATTTTTGCATATGCGTTATGCGTTATGCGTTATGCGTTATGCGTTATGCGTTACGCGTTATGCGTTATGCGTTATGAGTAATGCGTGATCCGTTATGCGTTATGCGTTATGCGTCATGCGTTATGCGCTATGCGTTATGCGTTTTGCGTTATGCGTTATGCGTTATGAGTTATGCGTTATGCGTTATGCGTTATGCGTTATGAGTTATGCGTTATGCGTTTTGCGTTATGCGTTATGCGTTATGAGTTATGCGTTATGCGTTATGCGTTATGCGTTATGAGTTATGCGTTATGCGTTATGCGTTATGCGTTATGCGTTATGCGTTATGCGTTATGCGTTATACGTTATGCGTTATGCGTTATGCGTTATGCGTTATGCGTTATGAGTAATGCTCTATGCGTTATGCGTTATGAGTAATGCGTGATCCGTTATGCGTTATGCGTTTTGCGTTATGCGTTATGCGTTATGCGTTATGCGTTATGCGTTATGCGTTATGCGTTATGCGTTATGCGTTATGCGTTATGCGTTATGCGTTATGCGTTATGCGTTATGCGTTATGCGTTATGCGTTATGCGTTATGCGTTATGCGTTATGCGTTATGCGTTATGCGTTATGCGTTATGCGTTATGCGTTATGCGTTATGCGTTATGCGTTATGCGTTATGCGTTATGCGTTATACGTTATGCGTTATGCGTTATGAGTAATGCGCTATGCGTTATGCGTTATGCGTTATGAGTAATGCGTGATCCGTTATGAGTAATGCTTGATCCGATATGCGTTATGCGTTATGCGTTATGCGTTATGCGTTATGCGTTTTGCGTTATGCGTTATGCGTTATGCGTTATGCGTTATGCGTTATGCGTTATCCGTTATGCGTTATGCGTTATGAGTAATGTGTGATCCGTTATGCGTTATGCGTTATGCGTTATGCGTTATGCGTTATGTGTTATGAGTAATGCGTGATCCGTTATGCGTTATGCGTTTTGCGTTATGCGTTATGCGTTTTGCGTTATGCGTTATGCGTTATGCGTTATACGTTATCCGTTATGCGTTATGCGTTATGCGTTATGCGTTATGCGTTATGCGTTATCCGTTATGCGTTATGCGTTATGAGTAATGCTTGATCCGATATGCGTTATGCGTTATGCGTTATGCGTTATGCGTTATGCGTTATGCGTTATGAGTAATGTGTGATCCGTTATGCGTTATGCGTTATGCGTTATGCGTTATGAGTAATGCGTATGCGTTATGCGTTATCCATTATGAGTAATGCGTGATCCGTTATGCGTTATGCGTTATGCGATTTGCGTTATGCGTTATGCGTTATGCGTTATGCGTTATGAGTAATGCGTGATCCGTTATGCGTTATGCGTTATGCGTTATGCGTTATGAGTAATGCGCTATGCGTTATGCGTTATGAGTTATGAGTTATGCGTTATGCGTTATGCGTTATGCGTTATGCGTTATGCGTTATGCGTTATGCGTTATGCGTTATGCGTTATGCGTTATGCGTTATGCGTTATGCGTTATGCGTTATGCGTTATGCGTTATGCGTTATGCGTTATGCGTTATGCGTTATGCGTTATGCGTTATACGTTATGCGTTATGCGTTATGAGTAATCCGCTATGCGTTATGCGTTATGCGTTATGAGTAATGCGTGATCCGTTATGAGTAATGCTTGATCCGATATGCGTTATGCGTTATGCGTTATGCGTTATGCCTTATGCGTTATGCGTTATGCGTTATCTGTTATGCGTTATGCGTTATGCGTTATGCGTTATGCGTTATGCGTTATGCGTTATGCGTTATGCGTTATGCGTTATGCGTTATGCGTTATGCGTTATGCGTTATGCGTTATGCGTTATGCGTTATGCGTTATGCGTTATGCGTTATGCGTTATGCGTTATGCGTTATGCGTTATGCGTTATACGTTATGCGTTATGCGTTATGTGTAATGCGCTATGCGTTATGCGTTATGCGTTATGAGTAATGCGTGATCCGTTATGAGTAATGCTTGATCCGATATGCGTTATGCGTTATGCGTTATGCGTTATGCGTTATGCGTTATGCGTTATGCGTTATGCGTTATGCGTTATGCGTTATGCGTTATGCGTTATGCGTTATGCGTTATGCGTTATGCGTTTTGCGTTATGCGTTATGCGTTATGCGTTATGCGTTATGCGTTATGCGTTATGCGTTATGCGTTATACGTTATGCGTTATGCGTTATGCGTTATGCGTTATGTGTTATGCGTTATGCGTTATGCGTTATGCGTTATGCGTTATGCGTTATGCGTTATGCGTTATGCGTTATGCGTTATGCGTTATGCGTTATGCGTTATGCGTTATGCGTTATGCGTTAAGCGTTATACGTTATGCGTTATGCGTTATGAGTAATCCGCTATGCGTTATGCGTTATGCGTTATGAGTAATGCGTGATCCGTTATGAGTAATGCTTGATCCGATATGCGTTATGCGTTATGCGTTATGCGTTATGCCTTATGCGTTATGCGTTATGCGTTATCTGTTATGCGTTATGCGTTATGCGTTATGCGTTATGCGTTATGCGTTATGCGTTATGCGTTATGCGTTATGCGTTATGCGTTATGCGTTATGCGTTATGCGTTATGCGTTATGCGTTATGCGTTATGCGTTATGCGTTATGCGTTATACGTTATGCGTTATGCGTTATGAGTAATGCGCTATGCGTTATGCGTTATGCGTTATGAGTAATGCGTGATCCGTTATGAGTAATGCTTGATCCGATATGCGTTATGCGTTATGCGTTATGCGTTATGCGTTATGCGTTATGCGTTATGCGTTATGCGTTATGCGTTATGCGTTATGCGTTATGCGTTATCTGTTATGCGTTATGCGTTATGCGTTATGCGTTATGCGTTATGCGTTATGCGTTATGCGTTATGCGTTATGCGTTATGCGTTATGCGTTATGCGTTATGCGTTATGCGTTATGCGTTATGCGTTATGCGTTATGCGTTATGCGTTATGCGTTATGCGTTATACGTTATGCGTTATGCGTTATGTGTAATGCGCTATGCGTTATGCGTTATGCGTTATGAGTAATGCGTGATCCGTTATGAGTAATGCTTGATCCGATATGCGTTATGCGTTATGCGTTATGCGTTATGCGTTATGCGTTATGCGTTATGCGTTATGCGTTATGCGTTATGCGTTATGCGTTATGCGTTATGCGTTATGCGTTATGCGTTATGCGTTATGCGTTATGCGTTATGCGTTATGCGTTATACGTTATGCGTTATGCGTTATGAGTAATGCGCTATGCGTTATGCGTTATGCGTTATGAGTAATGCGTGATCCGTTATGAGTAATGCTTGATCCGATCTGCGTTATGCGTTATGCGATATGCGTTATGCGTTATGCGTTATGCATTATGCGTTATGCGTTATGCGTTATGCGTTATCCGTTATGCGTTATGCGTTATGAGTAATGTGTGATCCGTTATGCGTTATGCGTTATGCGTTATGCGTTATGCGTAATGCGTTATGCGTTATGTGTTATGAGTAATGCGTGATCCGTTATGCGTTATGCTTTTTGCGTTATGCGTTATGCGTTATGCGTTTTGCGTTATGCGTTATGCGTTATGCGTTATACGTTATGCGTTATGCGTTATGCGTTATGCGTTATGCGTTATGCGTTATGCGTTATGCGTTATGCGTTATGCATTATGCGTTATGCGTTATGCGTTATGCGTTATGCGTTATGCGTTATGCGTTATACGTTATGCGTTATGCGTTATGAGTAATGCGCTATGCGTTATGCGTTATGCGTTATGAGTAATGCGTGATCCGTTATGCGTTATGCGTTATGCGTTATGCGTTATGAGTAATGCGCTATGCGTTATGCGTTATGAGTTATGAGTTATGCGTTATGCGTTATGCGTTATGCGTTATGCGTTATGCGTTATGCGTTATGCGTTATGCGTTATGCGTTATGCGTTATGCGTTATGCGTTATGCGTTATGCGTTATGCGTTATGCGTTATGCGTTATGCGTTATGCGTTATGCGTTATGCGTTATGCGTTATGCGTTATGCGTTATGCGTTATGCGTTATGCGTTATGCGTTATCCGTTATGCGTTATGCGTTATGAGTAATGCGTGATCCGTTATGAGTTATGCGTTATGCGTTATGCGTTATGAGTTAAGCGTTATGCGTTATGCGATATGAGTTATGAGTTATGCGTTATGAGTAATGCGTGATCCGTTATGCGTGATCCGTTATGCGTTATGCGTTATGCGTTATGCGCTATGCGTAATGATTTTTGCATATGCGTTATGCGTTATGCGTTATGCGTTATGCGTTATGCGTTACGCGTTATGCGTTATGCGTTATGCGTTATACGTTATGCGTTATGCGTTATGCGTTATGCGTTATGCGTTATGCGTTATGCGTTATGCGTTATGCGTTATGCATTATGCGTTATGCGTTATGCGTTATGCGTTATGCGTTATGCGTTATGCGTTATACGTTATGCGTTATGCGTTATGAGTAATGCGCTATGCGTTATGCGTTATGCGTTATGAGTAATGCGTGATCCGTTATGCGTTATGCGTTATGCGTTATGCGTTATGAGTAATGCGCTATGCGTTATGCGTTATGAGTTATGAGTTATGCGTTATGCGTTATGCGTTATGCGTTATGCGTTATGCGTTATGCGTTATGCGTTATGCGTTATGCGTTATGCGTTATGCGTTATGCGTTATGCGTTATGCGTTATGCGTTATGCGTTATGCGTTATGCGTTATGCGTTATGCGTTATGCGTTATGCGTTATGCGTTATGCGTTATGCGTTATCCGTTATGCGTTATGCGTTATGAGTAATGCGTGATCCGTTATGAGTTATGCGTTATGCGTTATGCGTTATGAGTTATGCGTTATGCGTTATGCGATATGAGTTATGAGTTATGCGTTATGAGTAATGCGTGATCCGTTATGCGTGATCCGTTATGCGTTATGCGTTATGCGTTATGCGCTATGCGTAATGATTTTTGCATATGCGTTATGCGTTATGCGTTATGCGTTATGCGTTATGCGTTACGCGTTATGCGTTATGCGTTATGAGTAATGCGTGATCCGTTATGCGTTATGCGTTATGCGCTATGCGTTATGCGTTATGCGTTATGCGTTATGAGTAATGTGCTATGCGTTATGCGTTATGCGTTATGAGTAATGTGTGATCCGTTATGCGTTATGCGTTATGCGTTATGCGTTATGCGTTATGCGTTATGCGTTATGCGTTATGAGTAATGCGTGATCCGTTATGCGTTATGCGTTATGCGTCATGCGTTATGCGCTATGCGTTATGCGTTTTGCGTTATGCGTTATGCGTTATGAGTTATGCGTTATGCGTTATGCGTTATGCGTTATGAGTTATGCGTTATGCGTTATGCGTTATGCGTTATGCGTTATGCGTTATGCGTTATGCGTTATGCGTTATGCGTTATGCGTTATGCGTTATGCGTGATGCGTGATGCGTTATGCGTTATGCGTTATGCGTTATGCGTTATGCGTTGTGCGTTATGCGTTATGCGTTATGCGTTATGCGTTATGCGTTATGCGTTACGCGTTATGCGTTATGCGTTATGAGTAATGCGTGATCCGTTATGCGTTA
>CAKAJA020000903.1:0-15608 GCA_916610235.2 Lasioglossum morio
CATAACGCATAACGCATAACGCATAACGCATAACGCATAACGCATAACGCATAACACATAACGCATAACCCATAACGCATAACGCATAACGCATAACGCTTAACGCATGACCCATAGCGCATAACGCATTACGCGTAACTCATAACGCAAAAAGCATAACGCATAACGGGTCACGTATTACTCATAACCCATAACGCATAACGCATAACGCATAACGCATAACGCATAACGCATAACGCATAACGCATAACGCATAACGCATAACGCATAACCCATAATGCATAACGCATAACGCATAACGCATAACGCATAACGCATAACGCATAACGGATCACGCATTACTCATAACGCATAACGCATAACGGATCACGCATAACGCATAACGCATAACGCATAACGCATGACGCATAAAGCATAACGCATAACGGATCACGCATTACTCATAACCCATAACGCATAACGCATTACGGATAACGCATAACGCATAACGCATAACGCATAACGCATAACGCATAACGCATAATGCATAACGCATAACGCATAACGCATAACGCATAACGCATAACGCATAACGCATAACGCATAACGCATAACGCATAACGCATAACGCATAACGCATAACGCATAACGCATAACGCATAACGCATAACGCATAACGCATAACGTATAACGCATAACGCATAACGCATAAGGCATAACGCATAACGCAAAACGCATAATGCATAACGCATAACGCATAACACATAACGGATCACGCATTACTCATAACGCATAACGCATAAAGCATAACGCATAACGCATAATGCATAACGCATAACGCATAACGCATAACGCATAACGGATCACGCATTACTCATAACGCATAACGCATAACTCATAACACATAACGCATAACCCATAACGCATAACGCATAACGCATAACGCGTAACGGATCAAGCATTACTCATAACGCATAACGCATAACGGATCACGCATTACTCATAACGCATAACGCATAACGGATCACGCATTACTCATAACTCATAACGGATAACACATAACGAATAACAAATAACGCATAACGCATAACGCATAACGCATAACGCATAACGCATAACGCATAACGCATAACGCATAACGCATAAGGCATAACGCATAACGCAAAACGCATAACGCATAACGCATAACACATAACGGATCACGCATTACTTATAACGCATAACGCATAAAGCATAACGCATAACGCATAACGCATAACGCATAACGCATAACGCATAACGCATGACACATAACGCATAACCTATAACGCATAACGCATATCGCATAACGCATAACGCATAACGCATAACGCATAACGCATAACGCATAACGCATAACGCATAACTCATAACGCATAACCCATAACGCATAACGCATAACGCATAACGCATAACGCATAACGCATAACGCATAACGCATAACGCATAACGGATCACGCATTACTCATAACGCATAACTCATAACGCATAACGCATAACGCATAACGCATAACGCATAACGCATAACGCATAACGCATAACGCATAACGCATAACGCATAACGCATAACGCATAACGCATAACGCATAACGCATAACGCATAACGCATAACGCATAACGCATAACGCATAACGCATAACGCATAACGCAAAACGCAGAACGCATAACGCATAACGCATAACGCATAACGCATAACGCATAACGCATAACGCATAACGCATAACGCATAACGCATAACGCATAACGCATAACGCAAAACGCATAACGCATAACGCATAACGCATAACGCATAATGCATAACGCATAACGCATAACGCATAACGCATAACGCATAACGCATAACGCATAACGCATAACGCATAACGCATAACGCATAACGCAAAACGCAAAACCCATAACGCATAACGCATAACGCATAACACATAACGGATCACGCATTACTCATAACGCATAACGCATAAAGCATAACGCATAACGCATAATGCATAACGCATAACGCATAACGCATAACGCATAACGCATAACACATAACGCATAACCTATAACGCATAACGCATAACGCACAACGCATAACGCATAACGCATAACGCAAAACGCATAACGCATAGCGGATAACGCACAACGCATAACACATAACGCATAACGCATAACGCATAACGCATAACGCATAACGCATAACGCATAACGCATAACGCATAACGCATAACGCATAACGGATCACGCATTACTCATAACGCATAACGCATAACGGATCACGCATAACGCATAACGCATAACGCATAACGCATAACGCATAACGCTTAACGCATAACGCATAACGCATAACGCATAACGCATAACGCATAACGCATAACGCATAACGCATAACGTATAACGCATAACGCATAACGCAAAACGCATAACGCATAACGCATAACGCATAACGCATAACGCATAACGCATAACGCATAACGCATAACGCATAACGCATAACGCATAACGCATAACGCATAACGCATAACGCATAACGCAAAACGCATAACGCATAACGCATAACGCATAACGCATAATGCATAACGCATAACGCATAACGCATAACGCATAACGCATAACGCATAACGCATAACGCATAACGCGTAACGGATCACGCATTACTCATAACGCATAACGCATAACGGATCACGCATTACTCATAACTCATAACGGATAACACATAACGAATAACAAATAACGCATAACGCATAACGCATAACGCATAACGCATAACGCATAACGCATAACGCATAACGCATAACGCATAACGCATAACGCATAACGCATAACGCATAACGCATAACGCATAACGCATAACGCATAACGCATAACGCATAACGCATAACGCATAACGCATAACGCATAACGCATAACGCATAACGCATAACGCATAACGCATAACGCATTACTCATAACGCATAACGCATAACGCATAACGCATAACGCATAACGCATAACGCATAACGCATAACGCATAACGCATAACGCATAACGCATAACGCATAACGCATAACGCATAACGCATAACGCATAACGCATAACGCATAACGCATAACGCATAACGCATAACGTATAACGCACAACTCATAACGCATAACGCATAACGCAAAACGCATAACGCATAGCGGATAACGCACAACGCATAACACATAACGCATAACGCATAACGCATAACGCATAACGCATAACGCATAACGCATAACGCATAACGCGTAACGCATAAAGCTTAACGCATAACGGATCACGCATTACTCATAACGCATAACGCATAACGCATAACGCATAACGCATAACGCATAACGCATAACGCATAACGCATAACGCATAACGCATAACGCAAAACGCATAACGCATAACGCATAACGCATAACATATAACGGATCACGCATTACTCATAACGCATAACGCATAAAGCATAACGCATAACGCATAATGCATAACGCATAACGCATAACGCATAACGCATAACGCATAACACATAACGCATAACCTATAACGCATAACGCGCAACGCATAACGCATAACGCATAACGCAAAACGCATAACGCATAGCGGATAACGCACAACGCATAACACATAACGCATAACGCATAACGCATAACGCATAACGGATCACGCATTACTCATAACGCATAACGCATAACGCATAACGCATAACGCATAACGCATAACGCATAACGCATAACGCATAACGCATAACGCATAACGCATAACGCATAACGCATAACGCATAACGCATAACGCATAACGCATAAGGCATAACGCATAACGCATAGCGGATAACGCACAACGCATAACACATAACGCATAACGCATAACGCATAACGCATAACGGATCACGCATTACTCATAACGCATAACGCATAACGCATAACGCATAACGCATAACGCATAACGCATAACGCATAACGCATAACGCATAACGCATAACACATAACGCATAACCTATAACGCATAACGCGCAACGCATAACGCATAACGCATAACGCAAAACGCATAACGCATAGCGGATAACGCACAACGCATAACACATAACGCATAACGCATAACGCATAACGCATAACGGATCACGCATTACTCATAACGCATAACGCATAACGCATAACGCATAACGCATAACGCATAACGCATAACGCATAACGCATAACGCATAACGCATAACGCATAACGCATAACGCATAACGCATAACGCATAACGCATAACGCATAACGCATAACGCATAACGCATAACGCATAACGCATAACGCATAACGCATAACGCATAACGCATAAGGCATAACGCATAACGCAAAACGCATAATGCATAACGCATAACGCATAACACATAACGGATCACGCATTACTCATAACGCATAACGCATAAAGCATAACGCATAACGCATAATGCATAACGCATAACGCATAACGCATAACGCATAACACATAACGCATAACCTATAACGCATAACGCATAACGCACAACGCATAACGCATAACGCAAAACGCATAACGCATAGCGGATAACGCACAACGCATAAAACACAACGCATAACGCATAACGCATAACGGATCACGCATTACTCATAACCCATAACGCATAACGCATAACGCATAACGCATAACTCATAACACTTAACGCATAACCCATAACGCATAACGCATAACGCATAACGCGTAACGGATCAAGCATTACTCATAACGCATAACGCATAACGGATCACGCATTACTCATAACGCATAACGCATAACGGATCACGCATTACTCATAACTCATAACGGATAACACATAACGCATAACGCATAACGCATAACGCATAACGCATAACGCATAACGCATAACGCATAACGCAAAACGCATAACGCATTACGCATAACGCATAACGCACAACGCATAACGCATAAGGCATAACGCATAACGCAAAACGCATAACGCATAACGCATAACGCATAACACATAACGGATCACGCATTACTTATAACGCATAACGCATAACTAATAACGCATAACCCATAACGCATAACGCATAACGCATAACGCATAACGCATAACGCATAACGCATAACGCATAACGCATAACGCATAACGCATAACGCATAACGCATAACGGATCACGCATTACTCATAACGCATAACGCATAACGGATCACGCATTTCTCATAACGCATAACGCATAACGCATAACGCATAACGCATAACGCATAACGCATAACGCATAACGCATAACGCATAACGCATAACGAATAACGGATCACGCATTACTCATAACGCATAACGCATAACGCATAACGCATAACGCATAACGCATAACGCATAACGCATAACGCATAACGCATAACGCATAACGCATAACGCATAACGCATAACGCATAACGCATTACTCATAACGCATAACGCATAACGGATCACGCATAACGCATAACGCATAACGCATAACGCATAACGCATAACGCATAACGCGTAATGCATAATGCATAACGCATAACGCATAACGCATAACGCATAACGCATAACGCATAACGCATAACGCTTAACGCATAACGCATAACGCATAACGCATAACGCATAACGCAAAACGCATAATGCATAACGCATAACACATAACGGATCACGCATTACTCATAACGCATAACGCATAAAGCATAACGCATAACGCATATTGCATAACGCATAACGCATAACGCATAACGCATAACACATAACGCATAACCTATAACGCATAACGCATAACGCACAACGCATAACGCATAACGCATAACGCAAAACGCATAACGCATAGCGGATAACGCACAACGCATAAAACATAACGCATAACGCATAACGCATAACGGATCACGCATTACTCATAACGCATAACGCATAACGCATAACGCATAACGCATAACGCATAATGCATAACGCATAACGCATAACGCATAACGCATAACGCATAACGCATAACTCATAACGCATAACGCATAACGCATAACGGATCACGCATAACACATAACGGATCACGCATTACTCATAACGCATAACGCATAAAGCATAACGCATAACGCATAATGCATAACGCATAACGCATAACGCATAACGCATAACACATAACGCATAACCTATAACGCATAACGCATAACGCACAACGCATAACGCATAACGCATAACGCATAACGCATAACGCGTAACGGATCAAGCATTACTCATAACGCATAACGCATAACGGATCACGCATTACTCATAACGCATAACGCATAACGGATCACGCATTACTCATAACTCATAACGGATAACACATAACGCATAACGCATAACGCATAACGCATAACGCATAACGCATAACGCATAACGCATAACGCATAACGCAAAACGCATAACGCATTACGCATAACGCATAACGCACAACGCATAACGCATAAGGCATAACGCATAACGCAAAACGCATAACGCATAACGCATAACACATAACGGATCACGCATTACTTATAACGCATAACGCATAACAAATAACGCATAACCCATAACGCATAACGCATAACGCATAACGCATAACGCATAAGGCATAACGCATAACGCATAACGCATAACGCATAACGCATAACGCATAACGCATAACGCATAACGCATAACGCATAACGGATCACGCATTACTCATAACGCATAACGCATAACGGATCACGCATTTCTCATAACGCATAACGCATAACGCATAACGCATAACGCATAACGCATAACGCATAACGCATAACGCATAACGCATAACGCATAACGCATAACGCATAACGCATAACGCATAACGCATAACGCATAACGCATAACGCATAACGCATAACGCATAACGCATAACGCATAACGCATAACGCATAACGCATAACGCATAAAGCATAACGCATAACGCATAATGCATAACGCATAACGCATAACGCATAACGCATAACACATAACGCATAACCTATAACGCATAACGCATAACGCACAACGCATAACGCATAACGCATAACGCATAACGCAAAACGCATAACGCATAGCGGATAACGCACAACGCATAACACATAACGCATAACGCATAACGCATAACGCATAACGCATAACGCATAACGCATAACGCATAACGCATAACGCATAACGCATAACGCATAACGCATAACGCATAACGCATAACGCATAACGCATAACGCATATCGCATAACGCATAACGCATAACGCATAACGCATAACGCATAACGCATAACGGATAACGCATAACGCATAACCCATAATGCATAACGCATAACGCATAACGCATAACGCATAACGCATAACGCATAACACATAACGCATAACCCATAACGCATAACGCATAACGCAAAACGCTTAACGCATGACCCATAGCGCATAACGCATTACGCGTAACTCATAACGCAAAAAGCATAACGCATAACGGGTCACGTATTACTCATAACCCATAACGCATAACGCATAACGCATAACGCATAACGCATAACGCATAACACATAACGCATAACCCATAATGCATAACGCATAACGCATAACGCATAACGCATAACGCATAACGCATAACGAATAACGGATCACGCATTACTCATAACGCATAACGCATAACGGATCACGCATAACGCATAACGCATAACGCATAACGCATAACGCATAACGCATAACGCATAACGCATAACGCATAACGCATTACTCATAACGCATAACGCATAACGGATCACGCATAACGCATAACGCATAACGCATAACGCATAACGCATAACGCATAACGCATAATGCATAATGCATAACGCATAACGCATAACGCATAACGCATAACGCATAACGCATAACGCATAACGCATAACGCATAACGCATAACGCATAACGCATAACGCATAAGGCATAACGCATAACGCAAAACGCATAATGCATAACGCATAACACATAACGGATCACGCATTACTCATAACGCATAACGCATAAAGCATAACGCATAACGCATGACACATAACGCATAACCCATAACGCATAACGCATAACGCATAACGCTTAACGCATGACCCATAGCGCATAACGCATTACGCGTAACTCATAACGCAAAAAGCATAACGCATAACGGGTCACGCATTACTCATAACCCATAACGCATAACGCATAACGCATAACTCATAACGCATAACACATAACGCATAACCCATAACGCATAACGCATAACGCATAACGCATAACGCATAACGCATAACGCATAACGCATAACGCATAACGCATAACGCATAACGCATAACGCATAACGCATAACGCATAACGCATAACTCATAACGCATAACGCATAACGCATAACGCATAACGCATAACGCATAACGCATAACGCATAACGCATAACGCATTACGCATAACGCATATCGCATAACGCATAACGCATAACGCATAACGCATAACGCATAACGCATAACGCATAACGCATATCGCATAACGCATAACGCATAACGGATAACCCATAACGCATAACGCATAACGCATAACGCATAACGCATAACGCATAACGCATAACGCATGACACATAACGCATAACCCATAACGCATAACGCATAACGCATAACGCTTAACGCATGACCCATAGCGCATAACGCATTACGCGTAACTCATAACGCAAAAAGCATAACGCATAACGGGTCACGCATTACTCATAACCCATAACGCATAACGCATAACGCATAACTCATAACGCATAACACATAACGCATAACCCATAACGCATAACGCATAACGCATAACGCATAACGCATAACGCATAACGGATCACGCATTACTCATAACGCATAACGCATAACGGATCACGCATAACGCATAACGCATAACGCATAACGCATAACGCATAACGCATAACGCATAACGCATAACGCATAACGCATAACGCATAACGCATAACGCATAACGCATAACGCATAACGCATAACGCATAACGCATAACGCATAACGCATAACGCATAACGCATAACGCAAAACGCATAACGCATAACGCATAACACATAACGGATCACGCATTACTCATAACGCATAACGCATAACGCATAACGCAAAACGCATAACGCATAACGCATAACACATAACGGATCACGCATTACTCATAACGCATAACGCATAACGGATCACGCATTACTCATAACGCATAACGCATAACGCATAACGCATAACGCATAACGCATAACGCATAACGCATAACGCATAACGCATAACGCATAACGCATAACGCATAACGCATAACGCATAACGCATAACGCAAAACGCATAACGCATAACGCATAACACATAACGGATCACGCATTACTCATAACGCATAACGCATAACGCATAACGCATAACGCATAACGCATAACGCATAACGCATAACGCATAACGCATAACGCATAACGCATAACACATAACGCATAACCTATAACGCATAACGCATAACGCACGACGCATAACGCATAACGCATAACGCAAAACGCATAACGCATAGCGGATAACGCACAACGCATAACACATAACGCATAACGCATAACGCATAACGCATAACGGATCACGCATTACTCATAACGCATAACGCATAACGCATAACGTATAACGCATAACGCATAACGCATAACGCATAACGCATAACGCATAACGGATCACGCATTACTTATAACGCATAACGCATAAAGCATAACGCATAACGCATAACGCATAACGCATAACGCATAACGCATAACGCATAACGCATAACGCACAACGCATAACGCATAACGCATAACGCAAAACGCATAACGCATAGCGGATAACGCACAACGCATAACACATAACGCATAACGCATAACGCATAACGCATAACGGATCACGCATTACTCATAACGCATAACGCATAACGCATAACGCATAACGCATAACGCATAACGCATAACGCATAACGCATAACGCATAACGCATAACGCATAACGCATAACGCATAACGCATAACGCATATCGCATAACGCATAACGCATAACGCATAACGCATAACGCATAACGCATAACGCATAACGCATATCGCATAACGCATAACGCATAACGCATAACGCATAACGCAAAACGCATAACGGATAACGCATAACGGATAACCCATAACGCATAACGCATAACGCATAACGCATAACGCATAACGCATAACGCATAACGCATAACGCATAACGCATAACGCATAACGCATAACGCATAACGCATAACGCATAACGCATAACGCATAACGCATAGCGGATAACGCACAACGCATAACACATAACGCATAACGCATAACGCATAACGCATAACGGATCACGCATTACTCATAACGCATAAGGCATAACGCATAACGCATAACGCATAACGCATAACGCATAACGCATAACGCATAACGCATAACGCATAACGCATAACGCATAACGCATAACGCTTAACGCATAACGCATATCGCATAACGCATAACGCATAACGCATAACGCATAACGCATAACGCATAACGGATAACGCATAACGGATAACTCATAACGCATAACGCATAACGCATAACGCATAACGCATAACGCATAACACATAACCCATAACGCATAACGCATTACGCATAACGCTTAACGCATGACCCATAGCGCATAACGCATTACGCGTAACTCATAACGCATAAACCATAACGCATAACGGATCACGCATTACTCATAACCCATAACGCATAACCCATAACGCATAACGCATAACGCATAACGCTTAACGCATGACCCATAGCGCATAACGCATTACGCGTAACTCATAACGCATAAAGCATAACGCATAACGGATCACGCATTACTCATAACCCATAACGCATAACGCATAACGCATTACGCGTAACTCATAACGCATAAAGCATAACGCATAACGGATCACGCATTACTCATAACCCATAACGCATAACGCATAACGCATTACGCATAACGCATAACGCATAACGCATAACGCATAACTCATAACACATAACGCATAACCCATATCGCATAACGCATAACGCATAACGCGTAACGGATCAAGCATTACTCATAACGCATAACGCATAACGCATAACGCATAACGCATAACCCATAACGCATAACGCATAACGCATAACGCGTAACGGATCAAGCATTACTCATAACGCATAACGCATAACGGATCACGCATTACTCATAACTCATAACGGATAACGCATAACGCATAACGCATAACGCATAACGCATAACGCATAACGCATAACGCATAACGCATAACGCATAACGCATAACGCATAACGCATAACGCATAACGCATAACGCATAACGCATAACGCATAACCCATAACGCATAACCCATAACGCATAACGCATAACGCATAACGCATAACGCATAACGCATAACGCATAACGCATAACGCATAACGCATAACGGATCACGCATTACTCATAACGCATAACGCATAACGGATCACGCATTTCTCATAACGCATAACGCATAACGCATAACGCATAACGCATAACGCATAACGCATAACGCATAACGCATAACGCATAACGCATAACGCATAACGCATAACGCATAACGCATAACGCATAACGCATAACGCATAACGCATAACGCAAAACGCATAACGCATAACGCATAACGCATAACGCATAACGCATAACGCATAACGCATAACGCATAAGGCATGACGCATAACGCAAAACGCATAACGCATAACGCATAACACATAACGGATCACGCATTACTCATAACGCATAACGCATAAAGCATAACGCATAACGCATAATGCATAACGCATAACGCATAACGCATAACGCATGACACATAACGCATAACCTATAACCCATAACGCATAACGCACAACGCATAACGCATAACGCAAAACGCATAACGCATAGCGGATAACGCACAACGCATAACACATAACGCATAACGCATAACGCATAACGCATAACGCATAACGCATAACGCATAACGCATAACGCATAACGCATAACGCATAACGCATAACGCATAACGCAAAACGCATAACGCATAACGCATAACGCATAACGCATAACGCATAACGCATAACGCATAACGCATAAGGCATGCCGCATAACGCAAAACGCATAACGCATAACGCATAACACATAACGGATCACGCATTACTCATAACGCATAACGCATAAAGCATAACGCATAACGCATAATGCTTAACGCATAACGCATAACGCATAACGCATGACACATAACGCATAACCTATAACCCATAACGCATAACGCACAACGCATAACGCATAACGCAAAACGCATAACGCATAGCGGATAACGCACAACGCATAACACATAACGCATAACGCATAACGCATAACGCGTAACGGATCAAGCATTACTCATAACGCATAACGCATAACGCATAACGCATAACGCATAACGCATAACGCATAACGCATAACGCATAACGCATAACGCATAACGCATAACGCATAACGCATAACGCATAACGCATAAGGCATAACGCATAACGCAAAACGCATAACTCATAACGCATAAAGCATAACGCATAACGGATCACGCATTACTCATAACCCATAACGCATAACGCATAACGCATAACGCATAACGCATAACTCATAACACATAACGCATAACCCATAACGCATAACGCATAACGCATAACGTGTAACGGATCAAGCATTACTCATAACGCATAACGCGTAACGGATCACGCATTACTCATAACGCATAACGCATAACGCATAACGCATAACGCATAACGCATAACGCATAACGCATAACGCATAAGGCATAACGCATAACGCAAAACGCATAACGCATAACGCATAACGCATAACACATAACGGATCACGCATTACTTATAACGCATAACGCATAAAGCATAACGCATAACGCGTAATGCATAACGCATAACGCATAACGCATAACGCATAACGCATAACGCATGACACATAACGCATAACCTATAACGCATAACGCATAACGCACAACGCATAACGCATAACGCATAACGCAAAACGCATAACGCATAGCGGATAACGCACAACGCATAACACATAACGCATAACGCATAACGCATAACGCATAACGGATCACGCATTACTCATAACGCATAAGGCATAACGCATAACGCATAACGCATAACGCATAACGCATAACGCATAACGCATAAGGCATAACGCATAACGCATAACGCATAACGCATAACGCATAACGCATAACGCATAACGCATAACGCATAACGCATAACGCATAACGCATAACGCATAACGCATAACGCATAACGCATAACGCATAACGCTTAACGCATAACGCATATCGCATAACGCATAACGCATAACGCATAACGCATAACGCATAACGCAAAACGCATAACGCATAGCGGATAACGCACAACGCATAACACATAACGCATAACGCATAACGCATAACGCATAACGCATAACGGATCACGCATTACTCATAACGCATAAGGCATAACGCATAACGCATAACGCATAACGCATAACGCATAACGCATAACGCATAACGCATAACGCATAACGCATAACGCATAACGCATAACGCATAACGCATAACGCATAACGCATAACGCATAACGCATAACGCATAACGCATAACGCATAACGCATAACGCATAACGCATAACGCATAACGCATAACGCTTAACGCATGACCCATAGCGCATAACGCATTACGCGTAACTCATAACGCATAAAGCATAACGCATAACGGATCACGCATTACTCATAACCCATAACGCATAACGCATAACGCATAACGCATAACGCATAACTCATAACACATAACGCATAACCCATAACGCATAACGCATAACGCATAACGTGTAACGGATCAAGCATTACTCATAACGCATAACGCGTAACGGATCACGCATTACTCATAACGCATAACGCATAACGCATAACGCATAACGCATAACGCATAACGCATAACGCATAACGCATAAGGCATAACGCATAACGCAAAACGCATAACGCATAACGCATAACGCATAACACATAACGGATCACGCATTACTTATAACGCATAACGCATAAAGCATAACGCATAACGCGTAATGCATAACGCATAACGCATAACGCATAACGCATAACGCATAACGCATGACACATAACGCATAACCTATAACGCATAACGCATAACGCACAACGCATAACGCATAACGCATAACGCAAAACGCATAACGCATAGCGGATAACGCACAACGCATAACACATAACGCATAACGCATAACGCATAACGCATAACGGATCACGCATTACTCATAACGCATAACGCATAACGCATAACGCATAACGCATAACGCATAACGCATAACGCATAACGCATAAGGCATAACGCATAACGCATAACGCATAACGCATAACGCATAACGCATAACGCATAACGCATAACGCATAACGCATAACGCATAACGGATCACGCATTACTCATAACGCATAAGGCATAACGCATAACGCATAACGCATAACGCATAACGCATAACGCATAACGCATAAGGCATAACGCATAACGCATAACGCATAACGCATAACGCATAACGCATAACGCATAACGCATAACGCATAACGCATAACGCATAACGCATAACGCATAACGCATAACGCATAACCCATAACGCATAACGCATAACGCATAACGTGTAACGGATCAAGCATTACTCATAACGCATAACGCGTAACGGATCACGCATTACTCATAACGCATAACGCATAACGCATAACGCATAACGCATAACGCATAACGCATAACGCATAACGCATAAGGCATAACGCATAACGCATAACGCATAACGCATAACGCATAACGCATAACACATAACGGATCACGCATTACTTATAACGCATAACGCATAAAGCATAACGCATAACGCGTAATGCATAACGCATAACGCATAACGCATAACGCATAACGCATAACGCATGACACATAACGCATAACCTATAACGCATAACGCATAACGCACAACGCATAACGCATAACGCATAACGCAAAACGCATAACGCATAGCGGATAACGCACAACGCATAACACATAACTCATAACGCATAACGCATAACTCATAACGGATCACGCATTACTCATAACGCATAAGGCATAACGCATAACGCATAACGCATAACGCATAACGCATAACGCATAACGCATAAGGCATAACGCATAACGCATAACGCATAACGCATAACGCATAACGCATAACGCATAACGCATAACGCATAACGCATAACGCATAACGCATAACGCATAACGCAAAACGCATAACGCATAACGCATAACGCTTAACGCATAACGCATATCGCATAACGCATAACGCATAACGCATAACGCATAACGCATAACGCAAAACGCATAACGCATAGCGGATAACGCACAACGCATAACACATAACGCATAACGCATAACGCATAACGCATAACGCATAACGGATCACGCATTACTCATAACGCATAAGGCATAACGCATAACGCATAACGCATAACGCATAACGCATAACGCATAACGCATAAGGCATAACGCATAACGCATAACGCATAACGCATAACGCATAACGCATAACGCATAACGCATAACGCATAACGCATAACGCATAACGCATAACGCATAACGCATAACGCATAACGCATAACGCATAACGCTTAACGCATGACCCATAGCGCATAA
>CAKAJA020000904.1:0-23334 GCA_916610235.2 Lasioglossum morio
CGAAAAAGTTGATTGGTTCAAAAGTTGTGACGTAATAACCACTTTTACACCCTCTTTTCGGCATGTTTCTGCTCATAACTTTTGATCGAATGGACTTTTTCGAATGCGGTTTACACTAAAACCTTCCAGAGTAGGAGAGGAAGTGAGAGAGAGACAGAGAGAGAGGGGGAGAGAGTGAGAGAGAGGGGGGGGGGAGAGAGGACACATTTCCGCTATAACTTTTGATTGAATGGACTTTTTCGAATGCGGTTTTCTCTAAAACCTTCCTGCGAGAGAGAGAAAGAGAGAGAGTGTCAGAGTGGGGGGGGGGGTGAGGGAGAGAGAGGGGGAGGGGGCACTTTCTACTTATAACTTTTGATTGAATGGACTTTTTCGAATGCGGTTTTCTCTGAAAACTTCCTGAGAGAGAGAAAGAGAGAGAGAGAGAGAGAGTGTGTCAGAGAGAGAGAGAGTGTCAGAGAGAGAGAGAGAGAGAGAGAGAGAGCAAAAGAGAGAGAGAGAGAGAAATAGAATTCCCATTCACATTCCAATTGACATTGACATTCACATTGACATTGACATTGACATTGACATTGACATTGGCATTGACATTGACACTGACATTGACATTGACATTCACATTGAAATTCACATTGACATTCACATTGACATTCACATTGACATTCACATTGACATTCACATTGACATTGACATTGACATTGACATTGACATTGACATTGGCATTGACATTGACACTGACATTGACATTGACATTGACATTCACATTGAAATTCACATTGAAATTCACATTGACATTCACATTGACATTCACATTGACATTCACATTGACATTGACATTCACATTCACATTCACATTCACATTCACATTCACATTGACATTCACATTCACATTCACATTCACATTCACATTGACATTGACATTCACATTCACATTCACATTCACATTCACATTCACATTGACATTCACATTCACATTCACATTCACATTCACATTCACATTCACATTCACATTCACATTGACATTCACATTGACATTCTCATTGACATTCGCATTGACATTCACATTGACTTCCACATTGACATTGACATTGACATTGACATTGACATTGACATTCACATTGACATTCACATTCACACTGACACTGACACTGAAACTGACATTGACGTTGACATTGACATTGACATTGACATTGACATTGACATTGACATTGACATTCACACTGACATTGACATTGACATTGACATTGACATTGACATTGACATTGACATTGACATTGACATTGACATTGACATTGACATTGAGATTGAGATTGAGATTGAGATTGAGATTGAGACAGAGAGAGGGAGGGATAGATAGAGAGAAAGAGAGAGAGAGGTAGAACTACAAAGCAACGCGAAATGGAATTGGACGAAATAGATTATTACAAACACCTTCAGCACGTACATGCTTTTACATAATAATGCATTGCAATGAGAAATGTTGATGTCACAGAAAACCAATTAATATAAAGCATTTCTTTGATTTGATTGTGCCCATTAACATCAATCTTGCAATCGAAATCGAAATGTCAATGAAACAGTTCGAGATTTATGTTGATTTCAAAGTTAATACAAGAAAATCATTTGGTTGACATGAAATTCTGTCCATGCAAAAGTCCAGTCGTTCAAAAGTTGTGACGTCATTGGTACGCGCATTGTGCACCGCCCGCAAGGGCATCCCGCCCGGAGGGCCTAGCTACGAGGGCGTGCCGGAGGCACGCCGCGAGCAGCTAGTATATAATAAAATCGTGTCTGTCTGTATGTCTGTATGTCTGTTTGTAACGGCATCACTTGAGAACGGCTAAACGTACAAAGCTGCGGTTTGGACCATTAGACGCGGCGTTTCTTGGAATAGGTTTTAGAGTAAAGATCATTCGTAAAAGTCTATTGGTTCAAAAGTTGTGACGTCACAAGTGACACCATCACCACTTTTTCGCCCACTTTTGGGCACGTTTCTGCTTATAACTTTTGATTGAATAGACTTTTTCGAATGCGGTTTTCTCTAAAACATTTCTGCGAGAGAGAGAAAGAGAGAGAGGGTCAGAGAGAGGGGGGGAGAGAGGGGGGGGGGGAGAGGGGGGAGAGGGGGCACGTTTCTACTTATAACTTTTGATTGAATGGACTTTTTCGAATGCGGTTTTCTCTGAAAACTTCCTGAGAGAGAGAGAAAGAGAGAGCGAGAGAGAGAGAGTCAGAGAGAGAGGGGGGAGAGAGGGAGAGAGAGAGGGGGGAGAGGGGGCACATTTCTGCTTATAACTTTTGATTGAATGGACTTTTTCGAATGCGGTTTTCTCCAAAACCTTCCTGCGAGAGAGAGAAAGAGAGAGAGCGTCAGAGAGAGGGGGGGGAGAGGGAGATAGAGGGGGGAGAGGGGGCACGTTTCTACTTATAACTTTTGATTGAATGGACTTTTTCGAATGCGGTTTTCTCTGAAACCTTCCTGAGAGAGAGAAAGAGAGAGAGAGAGAGAGTCAAAGAGAGAGGGGGGAGAGAGGGAGAGAGTGAGGGGGGGGGGAGAGAGGACACATTTCTGCTTATAACTTTTGATTGAATGGACTTTTTCGAATGCGGTTTTCTCTAAAACCTTCCTGCGAGAGAGAGAAAGAGAGAGAGAGTCAGAGAGAGAGGGGGGAGAGGGGGGGAGGGGGCACGTTTCTACTTATAACTTTTGATTGAATGGACTTTTTCGAATGCGGTTTTCTGTGAAAACTCCCAGAGAGAGAGAAAGAGAGAGAGAGTCAGAGAGAGAGAGAGAGAGAGAGAGCAAAAGAGAGAGAGAGTGAGTCAGACAGAGAGAGAGAGAGAGAGATAGAATTCACATTCACATTCCAATTGACATTGACGTTGACATTGACATTGACATTGACATTGACATTGACATTGACATTGACATTGACATTGACATTGACATTGACATTGACATTGACATTGACATTCACATTGACATTCACATTCACATTGTCATTCACATTGACATTGAATTTCACATTGACATTCACATTGACATTGACATTGACATTCACCTTGACATTCACATTGACATTGACATTGACATTGAGATTGAGATTGACATTGACATTCACATTCACATTCACATTCACATTGACATTGACATTGACATTGACATTGACATTCACATTCACATTCACATTCACATTGACATTCACATTGACATTCACATTGACATTCACATTCACATTGACATTCACATTGACATTGACATTGACATTGACATTGACATTGTCATTGACATTGACATTGACATTGACATTGACTTTGACTTTGACTTTGACATTGACATTGGCATTGACATTGACACTGACATTGACATTGACATTGACATTCACATTGAAATTCACATTGAAATTCACATTGACATTCACATTGACATTCACATTGACATTCACATTGACATTCACATTGACATTGACATTCACATTCACATTCACATTGACATTCACATTCACATTGACATTGACATTGACATTGACATTCACATTCACATTCACATTCACATTCACATTGACATTCACATTGACATTGACATTGACATTGACATTCACATTCACATTCACATTCACATTGACATTCACATTCACATTCTCATTGACATTCACATTGACATTCACATTGACTTCCACATTGACATTGACATTGACATTGACATTGACATTCACATTGACATTCACATTGACATTCACATTCACACTGACACTGACACTGAAACTGACATTGACGTTGACATTGACATTGTCATTCATATTCACATTGGCATTGACATTGACATTGACATTGACATTGACATTGACATTGACATTGGCATTGACATTGACACTGACATTGACATTGACATTGACATTGACATTGACATTGACATTGACATTCCCATTGACATTGACATTGACATTGACATTGACATTGACATTGACATTGACATTGACATTGACATTGACATTGACATTGAGATTGAGATTGAGATTGAGATTGAGACAGAGAGAGGGAGGGATAGATAGAGAGAAAGAGAGAGAGAGGTAGAACTACAAAGCAACGCGAAATGGAATTGGACGAAATAGATTATTACAAACACCTTCAGCACGTACATGCTTTTAAATAATAATGCATTGCAATGAGAAATGTTGATGTCACAGAAAACCAATTAATATAAAGCATTTCTTTGTTTTGATTGTGCACATTAACATCAATCTTGCAATCGAAATCGAAATGTCAATGAAACAGTTCGAGATTTATGTTGATTTCAAAGTTAATACAAGAAAATCATTTGGTTGACATGAAATTCTGTCCATGCAAAAGTCCAGTCGTTCAAAAGTTGTGACGTCATTGGTACACGCATTGTGCACCGCCCGCAAGGGCATCCCGCCCGGAGGGCCTAGCTACGAGGGCGTGCCGGAGGCACGCCGCGAGCAGCTAGTATATAATAAAATCGTGTCTGTCTGTATGTCTGTATGTCTGTATGTCTGTATGTTTGTAACGGCATCACTTGAGAACGGCTAAACGTACAAATGTGCGGTTTGGACCATTAGACGCGGCGTTTCTTGGATTAGGTTTTAGAGTAAAGATCATTCGAAAGAGTCTATTGGTTCAAAAGTTGTGACGTCACAAGTGACACCATCACCACTTTCTCGCCCACTTTTGGGCACGTTTCTGCTTATAACTTTTGATTGAATGGACTTTTTCGAATGCGGTTTTCTCTAAAACCTTTCTGCGAGAGAGAGAAAGAGAGAGAGAGACAGAGAGAGAGGGGGGGGGAGAGAGGACACATTTCCGCTATAACTTTTGATTGAATGGACTTTTACGAATGCGGTTTTCTCTAAAACATTCCTGAAAGAGAGAAAGAGAGAGAGAGACAGAGAGAGAGGGGGAGAGGGTGAGACAGAGGGGGGTGGGAGAGAGGACACATTTCCGCTATAACTTTTGATTGAATGGACTTTTTCGAATGCGGTTTTCTCCAAAACCTTCCTGAGTGAGAGAGAAAAAGAGAGAGAGATTCAGAGTGACAGGGGGGAGAGAGGGGGGAGAGAGGTTGAGAGAGAGAGGGGGGAGAGGGCACGTTTCTGCTTATAACTTTTGATTGAATGGACTTTTTCGAATGCGGTTTTCTCTAAAACCTTCCTGCGAGAGAGAGAAAGAGAGAGAGTGTCAGAGTGGGGGGGGGGTGAGGGAGAGAGAGGGGGGGGGGGAGAGAGGACACATTTCCGCTATAACTTTTGATTGAATGGACTTTTTCGAATGCGGTTTTCTCTAAAACCTTCCTGAGAGAGAGAAAAAAAGAGAGAGAGAGAGAGTCAGGGAGAGGGGGTGGAGAGAGGGAGAGAGAGGGGGGGGAGAGGGCACGTTTCTGCTTATAACTTTTGATTGAATGGACTTTTTCGAATGCGGTTTTCTCTAAAACCTTCCTGCGAGAGAGAGAAAGAGAGAGAGTGTCAGAGTGGGGGGGGGGGTGAGGGAGAGAGAGGGGGGAGGGGGGCACTTTCTACTTATAACTTTTGATTGAATGGACTTTTTCGAATGCGGTTTTCTCTGAAAACTTCCTGAGAGAGAGAAAGAGAGAGAGAGAGAGAGTGTGTCAGAGAGAGAGAGTGTCAGAGAGAGAGAGAGAGAGAGAGAGAGAGAGAGCAAAAGAGAGAGAGAGAGAGAAATAGAATTCCCATTCACATTCCAATTGACATTGACATTGACATTCACATTGACATTGACATTGACATTGACATTGACATTGGCATTGACATTGACACTGACATTGACATTGACATTCACATTGAAATTCACATTGACATTCACATTCACATTCACATTCACATTCACATTCACATTCACATTCACATTCACATTCACATTCACATTGACATTCACATTCACATTGACATTCACATTCACATTCACATTCACATTCACATTGACATTCACATTCACATTCACATTCACATTCACATTGACATTGACATTCACATTCACATTCACATTCACATTGACATTTACATTGACATTGACATTGACATTGTCATTGACATTGACATTGACATTGACATTGACATTGACATTGACATTGACATTGACATTGACATTGACATTCACATTGACATTCACATTCACATTCACATTCACATTGACATTGACATTCACATTGACATTCACATTGACATTCACATTCACATTGACATTGACATTGACATTGACATTGACATTGACATTGACATTGACATTGACATTGACATTGACATTCACATTGACATTCACATTGACATTGACATTCACATTGACATTCACATTGACATTGACATTCACATTGACATTCACATTGACATTCACATTGACATTCACATTGACATTCACATTGACATTGACATTCACATTGACATTCACATTCACATTCACATTGACATTCACATTGACATTCACATTGATATTCACATTGACATTGACATTGACATTGACATTGACATTGACATTGACATTGACATTGACATTGACATTGACATTGACATTGCTATTGACATTGACATTGACATTGACATTGACATTGACATTGACATTGACATTGACATTGACATTGACATTGACATTGACATTCACATTGACTTCCACATTTACAATCACATTGAAATTCACATTGACATTCACATTGACATTCACATTGACATTGACATTGACATTGACATTGACATTGACATTGACATTCACATTCACATTCACATTCACATTGACATTCACATTCACATTCACATTGATATTGACATTGGCATTGACATTGGCATTGACATTGACATTGACATTGACATTGACATTGACATTGACATTGACATTGACATTGACATTGACATTGACATTGACATTCACATTGACATTCACATTCACATTCACATTCACATTGACATTGACATTCACATTGACATTGACATTCACATTCACATTGACATTCACATTGACATTCACATTGACATTGACATTGACATTGACATTGACATTGACATTGACATTCACATTCACATTCACATTCACATTGACATTTACATTGACTTTCACAAATACATTCACATTGACACTGTCACTGTCACTGACACCGACAGTAACTTATCAACGAATGGACTTTTTCGAATGGGATTTGCTCTAAAACGTTTCAGAGACAGAGTGAGGGAGGGATAGAGAGCGAGAAAGAGAGAGAGAGAGGTAAACTACAGAGCAACGCGAAATGGAATTGGACGTAATAGATTATGACAAACACCTTGAGCACGTACATGCTTTTAAAAAATAATGCATTGCAATGAGAAATGTTGATATCACAGAAAACCAATTGAAATAAAGCATTTCTTTGTTTTGATTGTGTACATTAACATCGATCTCGCAATCGAAATAGAAATGTAAGTAAAACATCTTGAGACCTATTGTGATTTCAAAGTTAATACACGAAAATAAATCATTTGGTTGACATGAAATTCTGTCCATGCAAAAGTCAGGTCGTTCAAAAGTTGTGATGACATTGGTGCGCGCATTGTGCACCACCAACAAGGGGGGGGGGCCCGCCCGGAGGGCCTAGCTACGAGGGCGTGCCGAAGGCACGCCGCGAGCAGCTAGTATATAATAAAATCGTGTCTGTCTGTATGTCTGTATGTCTGTATGTCTGTATGTTTGTAACGGCATCACTTGAGAACGGCTAAACGTACAAATGTGCGGTTTGGACCATTAGACGCGGCGTTTCTTGGATTAGGTTTTAGAGTAAAGATCATTCGAAAGAGTCTATTGGTTCAAAAGTTGTGACGTCACAAGTGACACCATCACCACTTTCTCGCCCACTTTTGGGCACGTTTCTGCTTATAACTTTTGATTGAATGGACTTTTTCGAATGCGGTTTTCTCTAAAACCTTTCTGCGAGAGAGAGAAAGAGAGAGAGAGACAGAGAGAGAGGGGGGGGGAGAGAGGACACATTTCCGCTATAACTTTTGATTGAATGGACTTTTACGAATGCGGTTTTCTCTAAAACATTCCTGAAAGAGAGAAAGAGAGAGAGAGACAGAGAGAGAGGGGGAGAGGGTGAGACAGAGGGGGGGTGGGAGAGAGGACACATTTCCGCTATAACTTTTGATTGAATGGACTTTTTCGAATGCGGTTTTCTCCAAAACCTTCCTGAGTGAGAGAGAAAAAGAGAGAGAGATTCAGAGTGACAGGGGGGAGAGAGGGGGGAGAGAGGTTGAGAGAGAGAGGGGGGAGAGGGCACGTTTCTGCTTATAACTTTTGATTGAATGGACTTTTTCGAATGCGGTTTTCTCTAAAACCTTCCTGCGAGAGTGAGAAAGAGAGAGAGTGTCAGAGTGGGGGGGGGGGTGAGGGAGAGAGAGGGGGGGGGGGAGAGGACACATTTCCGCTATAACTTTTGATTGAATGGACTTTTTCGAATGCGGTTTTCTCTAAAACCTTCCTGAGAGAGAGAAAAAAAGAGAGAGAGAGAGAGTCAGGGAGAGGGGGTGGAGAGAGGGAGAGAGAGGGGGGGAGAGGGCACGTTTCTGCTTATAACTTTTGATTGAATGGACTTTTTCGAATGCGGTTTTCTCTAAAACCTTCCTGCGAGAGAGAGAAAGAGAGAGAGTGTCAGAGTGGGGGGGGGGGTGAGGGAGAGAGAGGGGGGAGGGGGCACTTTCTACTTATAACTTTTGATTGAATGGACTTTTTCGAATGCGGTTTTCTCTGAAAACTTCCTGAGAGAGAGAAAGAGAGAGAGAGAGAGAGTGTGTCAGAGAGAGAGAGTGTCAGAGAGAGAGAGAGAGAGAGAGAGAGAGAGAGCAAAAGAGAGAGAGAGAGAGAAATAGAATTCCCATTCACATTCCAATTGACATTGACATTCACATTCACATTGACATTGACATTGACATTGACATTGACATTGGCATTGACATTGACACTGACATTGACATTGACATTCACATTGAAATTCACATTGACATTCACATTCACATTCACATTCACATTCACATTCACATTCACATTCACATTCACATTCACATTCACATTGACATTCACATTCACATTGACATTCACATTCACATTCACATTCACATTCACATTGACATTCACATTCACATTCACATTGACATTGACATTGACATTGACATTCACATTCACATTCACATTCACATTGACATTGACATTGACATTGACATTGACATTGACATTGACATTGACATTGACATTGACATTGACATTGACATTGACATTGACATTGACATTGACATTGACATTGACATTCACATTGACATTCACATTCACATTCACATTCACATTCACATTGACATTGACATTCACATTGACATTCACATTGACATTCACATTCACATTGACATTGACATTGACATTGACATTGACATTGACATTGACATTGACATTGACATTGACATTCACATTGACATTCACATTGACATTGACATTCACATTGACATTCACATTGACATTGACATTCACATTGACATTCACATTGACATTCACATTGACATTCACATTGACATTCACATTGACATTGACATTCACATTGACATTCACATTCACATTCACATTGACATTCACATTGACATTCACATTGATATTCACATTGACATTGACATTGACATTGACATTGACATTGACATTGACATTGACATTGACATTGCTATTGACATTGACATTGACATTGACATTGACATTGACATTGACATTGACATTGACATTGACATTGACATTGACATTCACATTGACATTCACATTTACAATCACATTGAAATTCACATTGACATTCACATTGACATTCACATTGACATTGACATTGACATTGACATTGACATTGACATTGACATTCACATTCACATTCACATTCACATTGACATTCACATTCACATTCACATTGATATTGACATTGGCATTGACATTGGCATTGACATTGACATTGACATTGACATTGACATTGACATTGACATTGACATTGACATTGACATTGACATTGACATTGACATTGACATTCACATTGACATTCACATTCACATTCACATTCACATTGACATTGACATTCACATTGACATTCACATTCACATTGACATTCACATTGACATTCACATTGACATTCACATTGACATTGACATTGACATTGACATTGACATTGACATTGACATTCACATTCACATTCACATTCACATTGACATTCACATTGACTTTCACAAATACATTCACATTGACACTGTCACTGTCACTGACACCGACAGTAACTTATCAACGAATGGACTTTTTCGAATGGGATTTGCTCTAAAACGTTTCAGAGACAGAGTGAGGGAGGGATAGAGAGCGAGAAAGAGAGAGAGAGAGGTAAACTACAGAGCAACGCGAAATGGAATTGGACGTAATAGATTATGACAAACACCTTGAGCACGTACATGCTTTTAAAAAATAATGCATTGCAATGAGAAATGTTGATATCACAGAAAACCAATTGAAATAAAGCATTTCTTTGTTTTGATTGTGTACATTAACATCGATCTCGCAATCGAAATAGAAATGTAAGTAAAACATCTTGAGACCTATTGTGATTTCAAAGTTAATACACGAAAATAAATCATTTGGTTGACATGAAATTCTGTCCATGCAAAAGTCAGGTCGTTCAAAAGTTGTGATGACATTGGTGCGCGCATTGTGCACCACCAACAAGGGGGGGGGCCCGCCCGGAGGGCCTAGCTACGAGGGCGTGCCGAAGGCACGCCACGAGCAGCTAGTATATAATAAAATCGTGTCTGTCTGTATGTTTGTAACGGCATCACTTGAGAACGGCTAAACGTACAAATGTGCGGTTTGGACCATTAGACGCGGCGTTTCTTGGATTAGGTTTTAGAGTAAAGAGCAGTCGAAAAAGTTGATTGGTTCAAAAGTTGTGACGTAATAACCACTTTTACACCCTCTTTTCGGCATGTTTCTGCTCATAACTTTTGATCGAATGGACTTTTTCGAATGCGGTTTACACTAAAACCTTCCAGAGTAGGAGAGGAAGTGAGAGAGAGACAGAGAGAGAGAGAGAGAGAGAGAGAGAGAGAGAGAGAGAGAGAGAGAGAGAGAGAGAGAGAGAGAGAGAGAGCGAGAGCGAGAGCGAGAGCGAGAGCGAGAGCGAGAGCGAGAGAGAGAGCGAGAGCGAGAGAGAGAGCGAGAGAGAGAGCGAGAGCGAGAGCGAGAGCGAGAGAGAGAGCGAGAGAGAGAGCGAGAGAGAGAGCGAGAGAGAGAGCGAGAGAGAGAGCGAGAGAGAGAGCGAGAGAGAGAGCGAGAGAGAGAGCGAGAGAGAGAGAGAGAGAGAGAGAGAGAGAGAGAGCGAGAGAGAGAGCGAGAGAGAGAGCGAGAGAGAGAGCGAGAGAGAGAGCGAGAGAGAGAGCGAGAGAGAGAGCGAGAGAGAGAGCGAGAGAGAGAGCGAGAGAGAGAGCGAGAGAGAGAGCGAGAGAGAGAGCGAGAGAGAGAGCGAGAGAGAGAGCGAGAGAGAGAGCGAGAGAGAGAGCGAGAGAGAGAGCGAGAGAGAGAGCGAGAGAGAGAGCGAGAGAGAGAGCGAGAGAGAGAGCGAGAGAGAGAGCGAGAGAGAGCGCGAGAGAGCGAGAGAGCGAGAGTGAGAGCGAGAGAGCGAGAGAGCGAGAGTGAGAGCGAGAGAGCGAGAGAGCGAGAGTGAGAGCGAGAGAGCGAGAGAGCGAGAGAGCGAGAGTGAGAGTGAGAGTGAGAGTGAGAGAGTGAGAGTGAGAGTGATCTGTGATTTAAGGTAATCACGAGCACGCGGATCAAGACGACAATATTTAACTGAGCTTTTGAGTCCACACGGCAAGTTTAACCGTGTCTAACTCGGGCCACGACGCAACGGTTAGCTATGCGATGTACAAGTAGCACTCACCGGTCTTAACTCAGACAGTAGTATTGGTTGTCGGTGTCGCTCAGTAGTATTAGCCGCTCTGCTCCTGAGCCGCTCGTCTGATCAGCAGGCTGCTTTCCTCTGGTCAGCTCTGCTCGTGACTGCATGAGCAATTTTTTGTATTTGTCTTTAGGAGACGTTTCCAAAGTGAATTCCCGTGCGAATATTTCGATGGATGCAACGAGTGCGTTTCAAAAAAAAACAATCAATGCGTCTGAGTATTCACGAACGTTCAGAGCCGCTGGTAGGCTTCTGGGCATACAAGTGAATAATCGAGACGCTATGAGAAATGATTGTGAAAGAGAATATTCCATACGACGTAAAGGACTTCGAAATAACGGGACACTGAGTCTATATTAAATGATACTTTAATAATAAAATGGAATATAACAACTTATAATGGTCCCGAGAGGTAAGGCCTCTGGGCTGAACGCGCGTGACTCCAGGAGACGGCGACGTCTCTGAATGGAGTCCGGAAAGGAAGTGTCGTTAAAAAAATCAGAGATCTGTTGGGCTTCGCAAATTTGGAATGTATATGGAGTGGGGTAATTAGGAGTGGGAGTGTTAACGCGAGGTGTAGGGATCGCTGGACAGGATGGACGATTGATAAGGCTGGAATCGAAATACGATCGAAGGTAAAGGTGAGAATGAAAGAGATAGAACGGCCCGTTATGGTGCGCGGATTGGTAAATGAGAAAGTTCTTATCGGCTATCGTGTTCGTGTTACAGGCTGTGTACTTAGGTTATCGGTATCTTAATAATATATTAATTTTACAGTATCATATCATATTCTACGCTATACGTCACCAGACGTAACACCAGGCACTTTAAAATGGGGTGATGTTTTTTTAATAAAATATCTAAATCCTTCTTTTTCTGTCGTATTTAGTGGTAAATTATCTTTCGTAATCGTATACAATCAGTTAATTGAAATGATTTGTCTCCACCTTCTAAAATAATTATGTGATTTTAAAGTCAATAATTATCAATATAGATAGAAAAATTATGACGTCAAATTCTACAAACGATGTTAAAGTGCAAAATCTTAATTTTAGACATTCTGCCTATGGTTTTTCATCCTTAATTTTTTCATTTTTAATCATAAAGCTAACACTCTACTTTACTCCACTTGTTGTGGAGTTCTCAATGTAGATACACAAATATGTATTTACCCTCAAATGAGGAAATGTCTAAGAAAGATTCATCAATTCTTCTTTGTGATACTGTTGTAAATTTATAGGTTCACTTATGGGAGACGGGCCATATTAGTTTTACGCACAGTATAGTTATAAACTGATTTATTGTACACAGTAAGAATATATATAAACGTTGTGTTCTCTCGGACGTACATACACGTTCTGCCTGAGTCTGTACATACACTACTAATTATACATAAGTACACGGCAGGTGTCAGCATAGACAATCTGTACGTATGGTAATAGTTTCAAATCTTCGTTATCGACAGACTTGTCGTTATTACATTCAACAGATACAATTGCTTCTGACTGTGTAGACGTAGAGGGCTCTACAGATATAGTAGAAAATATTGAATTATTACTTGATAAAATTATTATGATAATTAATAAATGTTAGGTTAGAAAATAAACAATGAATTTCTAACTTGTAGGTTTGTTCAGATCAAAGTCAGCAAAGACATTTATCGATCCATCAGATTCTGATATTTCTGATCTGTTTGCACTACTTGCAATGAAAAGTGTTGAGCCAGAATCCTTGTCGATATTTAAAAGCGCGTCAAGTATTTCCTCTTCCTCTCCTACTATTTCCATACTTGGACATTCTATATCTTTTTGTATTTTAGATTGTTTAGTGCTCGATGTTAAATGAGGGTTTCTATTGCATCCATTTTGACTACGTCTAATGTTATGCTTTCTTAGAAGATTATTCATTAAGTTAGTAATATTCCTACAAGTTTTCAGCTCTTTATTACATAATCTACACTTCCCTCCACCATTTGTTTAATAAAACAGTTCCAAACTTCACTTTTTCGTGACATTATACCGGGATCCTGTATATTTTTTATCTTAAATCTAACGGCTTATCTTATAACTATCGGTAACGGTTGATCGGCGGACGGCGATTAACTCAACGATTCTCACAATTATCCGCATGGAGCAGGTGATCAGGAGCGGGGTACTCGCAGCGTCTGCTGCTTGAGCGTCGGGGAGGCCCCGTGCCGTTTGGCACTTGGGGCGAAGAGTTCCGTGTCGTTTGACACGTGGGTTTAAGGATGCCCGGCGGTGTTTGCCGCTTCGAGCCGCGGAGATTTATGTCTCTCGCAGGTAGGGTCTCCCCGTGCCGTGTGACACTTGGGGCCGTGGAACGGTACGCAGGGTACGGTAGGACAGTTCGTAGCTGTTAGCGGTAGCATTCGAGGATACTCTCTAGTCGCTCTACTGCAGCCCGAACTGTCTAATCCTGCTTCCGCGGCCCTATTTATACGCGCACCGGTATTGTTTTACTCGCGAGAATTCGCGATTGTCGCGGTATCCATCAAGCGGTCGCGGCGGGAAGTAGCGCTTTCGTGGTTTCGCGTGGCGCGCTCGCGTACTGCGCTGGGTGAGATGTCTAGCGACAAGTATATTCGTTACACCTTCAACAGAAAATTTTCAATCTTTAACTAAATTATACCTCGCAATTGAAACAAGAGATTGTAGAAGCTGTTACGTTCCGCGACACTCCTTTTGGGGGAGTGCTTGTAACGAGGTACGAGTGAAAGGACGAGCGGTTGTCCTTTCCTCGAGGTGGATATCGTGATATCGGAGGGGGAAGCCAGTCAAAAAAATGAAGCGGAGGAGACTTATAATTTGGGATCCACAATATTTATTTCGGCAAAATAATACATTAGTCGGTTCTAGTCGGGGGATCGGGGAATAAGACGCGAGTATAAAACGTTTTTCGGGGGTCAGAATTTGGGACCGCAATGATATTGGGTATAGCTCGTGGGGGAAGCGTAAGGGGTACGAGCTTCCAGCTGGGCTGGGGGAGTGGCGTGGGCGGCGTTTGTTGGGAGCCCGTCTGTCCTTCGTCTAATGGTCCTCCTTCAGGGTTCTCGGAATTTGGCCTTCCCTCATTGAATCCTTCAAACTCTCCGAATGCGTAAAATTCCCTTCGGATTTTATCTAGTTGGTAGCGCCTGCCTGCGCGTCTGGTCTTCCTTCTTTTTGCGGGCTGATCAGTCGGCGGAATGGTCATGCCAAATTCACCCGGTTAATATGAAGGGAGAGGAAATAGTTATACTCGTGTTCGTGCCTGTATCACGCACCGGACCAAAGCATACTATTGGGAAGAGAAGAATTTTTTAGCCGTGTTTGGTTTCGGGGGTGACTGTTACGCGGGTGTTTGTCTATTTTCTCCAGCGAGAAAGAGTACCCATCTTGCGAGGATTAGAGGAACCTCCGCAGACTTTTTAAGCAGCAGAAGGGAGGTCATGCAAAACAATTTAGGTGCAGGTAGAGGTATGCGCGGTGAGCGCGCTAGCCGGTGATGGCTGGCGACGCGGTTGGTGCGTCGTGACGTTCCGTGCCTATTGCATGGGAACGTGACAAAGCCAAACAAAACAATGCATACCTTTCTATAGAAAAAAAACCACAGTCTCTCCATCAAGAAAATCTCCACAGTCTGCACTCCACGGTCTCCACGTACAGTAGGGTGGTCCTTATTTTTCAACTTTCGAATTTTTTTGGCCTTACTTCCCTAAAATATGACACTTGGTGAAAAAATGATATGTGCAAAATTTCAGCTCGATCGGACAATGGGAACCCATGCCGCAGCGCGCTTGAAAATTGTTTATTTTTGAAACTTGATTTTCTCCATTATGGTACATCGTAAATATACATTTCTATATATCATTGCATTTGTCCTTCCATGCTCTATAACCATGTGCAAATAACATACAAGGTCATCGTAGAAAAAAGTTCCGCAACTTTGAAATTTCGAAAATTGGATTTCAAAAAAAAATTTTTTTTTTAGCATTATACTTACTTTGTCTAACAATATAACTTTTGTTTGACACATTTTTTCATATATTTATTAATAACAAAGATATTTAAATAACCTAGTCACTACACGCAGTTAGGGTTGCCATAATCTATAATAACTTTTATTTACAATTATATACATTTATATTATGACGCTCGAAATATTATTAAAACTTAACCTATACACGATATACAAAATTATTCGAAAAAACACTTAATGTAAATTAAAATAATATATAAAATTTGTTAATATACGTCGTCTGAAAAGCTGGATTTATTTATATCCGGATACCGTTGTCGGTACTCTTCTATTTGTAAAATATTTTGTTTATTTTCTTCGTCTCTTGTTAATAAAGAATTATATTCCGATATTAACTTTACACCCCGCTCTGCAGTATCGTTAACGATTTTCAAATTTTGAACTATTTTTAGACCTGTTTTATACGTTTCCTCGTTTTCCCAGACTGACGGGTCTTTCTGCAAAAAATCTGTAGATATATTGAATCTTCTAAAAAATTTTCGGCTTTCTGCACAAATGAAACTTTCTATGCCGATATTGGCAAGATTATTTATATTTTTTAGAGAAACTTTTTTCGAAGAAAATGTTACTTCATCCTTCTCTAAACTTTCTACCATAAGCTTCCTTTTGTCACATGACACACCAGCGTCAAAAAAACATAATGCTGCACATTCTGGTGTTAAATACCACAAATGCCCCCCAAATTTATGTAATCCTATTCGGCTTATGTTTACATCAATTTTTTTGTAGTCGTCAAGCTGTTTTAAAAATTCTAAATCTTGACGTGGAGCTATAGCTGGAATCGGAGCATTAAACCATGCTTCTATGTATAAATTCGCCAAAAATATACATATGTCTCTAATTCCTACAATATTTTCGCTGCTTATTGATACTTCGTCGCGGAATAAATATATTTTTAGCATATATATGGCTTTAGCCATCCATCTAGCATGGTGGACAGCTCCAGGAATATGAAAACGATTTCCTTTTGGACAAGTTCCACCAAGGAAAATAATCATCAATTCAAGGAATTCTACATAATCACCTCTTGGATGCTTCTGTTTTATGGTATTTAAGCAGAAATCCAATTTTGATTCTATCTCCTGGAGCTTTCCACGAACATAATTGTCTTCTAAACTTGACCGAAAATTTTGGTGATTAATTTTCGGCCAAGCTTCCCGAAATTTTTTAAACATTCCCATTTCGGGAGCTGAAGATTTCGATATCTTTTCTTCGAACACACTTTTTAAAACTAACTCGTACATATGGTGACGACAAGGAAAATACATTAAATCTCGTTCAACCATTTGCTCTAAAATAACGCAAGCGCCTTGAAATCGCCCCATGTTTGTCGTTGTTGTGTCACAGCAAATAACAAAAACAGTTGATAAATTTTTATTATATTCTCGGAGACAATACCGAAAAAAATGTAACTATTATACATTTAAGAAATTCTAATTTTATTTACAAGCATTCAGTATTCTTCCAAAAAAACTGATCACAATCATATTCGAAATTAACGAGACATCAAATCTTTGTTATTAATAAATATATGAAAAAATGTGTCAAACAAAAGTTGTATTGTTAGACGAAGTAAATATAATGCTGAAAAAATTTTTTTTTTTAAAATACAATTTTCGAAATTTCAATGTTGCGGAACTTTTTTCTACGATGACCTTGTACGTTATTTGCACATAGTTATAGAGCATAGAAAGACAAATTCAACGATATATAGAAATGTATATTTACGATGTACCATAATGGAGAAAATCAAGTTTCAAAAATAAACAATTTTCAAGCGCGCTGCGGCATGGGTTCCCATTGTCCGATCGAGCTGAAATTTTGCACATATCATTTTTTCACCAAGTGTCATATTTTAGGGAAGTAAGGCCAAAAGAATCTTTAAAAAAATTTTTGGCTCCTATAGCTAAGGACCACCCTAACGTACAGTCATACAATTTGTCATAAAAATTGATTTTTACAATTTTAAAATCCATTATTTTTAAAATTTGAATATTGAAGAATCGATTCTAAAAATCGATTTATTTAATGAAAATAATCGATTTTTTAAATAATCGATTAAAAATCGACGGCTGAACTGTAGAAACACCCCCCCCCCGTTCCTTTCGGCATGTGACATACGTCATTCTATTCGTTTTGATATGCTGAACACAAAATGTACGTGTCATTTTTGGCTGAAATGAATAGTTTTCGAGATATTCGTGAAAAACTGCAGTTACTATACATTGAATTTTGTGTATACGTGCACGTCAGTGCTGTGCGTGTGTGTCTCTATTACTACGTTCGTTGAATGGTCTATATACTGCGAGAACTTTTTAAAACGTACGATGATGAAGAGTGAATACTGAAGCGTCCGAATACCGCCAGTTCGAGTACCGAACTTCGCGGGGTCGTAAATCCCGCTTCGCTTGCACGCGACGATGTTCGGGGCTTTATGTTACAAGGTAACAGCGACTAGTTGTAAATGAAGGGGGACACTTGGAAATCACCTTTATATATATTTAAAAACTCAACTGTACAAGAAGTAACAAAAACTAAGAAGTAACGAGTAACAAGGTTCAGCAGTAGCGATGTATATCTTTTTAGCGATATTTTGTCTTCTGGTCTGTCTCGTCGTGTCTTGTCTATCGTCAGCTTGGTTTTTTCGTGATTGAATGTGTGTGGACTTTAGGTGGGGAAATGTAGCGTTTTGTAATTGGACATGGGTGTATTGGGAGGAGTTTTGAGTTGAGAAGAGTGGGAAACTGTCAGGAAATTCTTTAGTATTGTCTTCGTTCGTTCGTCAGTGACGTACTTTATGGTGGAAAGTCCGTTCGTCGTTTGTTGGTTCGGTCGCACGTGCTGTCCATCTGTTGGGGTCGAGATTATCTAATTGCCGTGGTCTTAAATGAATTTCCTCGGTCGGGACAGAAATAATCGTCGACAATCATATTCCGACAAAAATTTTACCAGTTACAGATGGTTGCATGACTAAATATTTGTTCTCCATCTGTGAATTCTTGAGCCTCCCCTTGGCAGTTATCAAAGCTTTCTGCTTGGCAAAAACTGTACATTATACTGAACATTTTTGATAACGGTACATGTGAATTTTCAAACCATGTGCCTTTGGTCGTAGTAATTTCGTGCTGTGCATTCTTGGTTTTACATCGAAAGTACCGAGTCCATTGCGATGTAAATGTAGAGACATCTCTTTCTGGTGTTTCGCACAAAATTTAGCAGTTGGAAGAAGATGATGCTGTTGGGACCAACGGATAGCATCTTCGCCATCCTTGATTTCTAAGATTATACGATGGCGACTCCACTTGGCCATTTTTTAAATTATAGACAAACATACTATAGGAATATGGGTATATTCTAATAAACCAGACTTTATAAAATATTAAATAGAATTTATTCAAATAATATATATCTCTGAAGGCACATTGTGAGGCACGTTTTTACTGTTCGATAATTTAGACAGAAGTGAGGAGCGCTTTTGAAAAACCAGATGACGATCTCAGAAACAAATAAGAGTTGAAGGTCCCATGACGCTGACAGCATAGATACAATGTATCATTTATATACGCGCTTGAAAGATATAAAGCAACCGAATGTACCTACTAAACAATCAAGCTTATAACCAACCAGCCAAATATGACCTAGCTAAATTAAAATATTAAATTAATTAAAGCCAATTAACCAAGCTAAAATAACCAGCTTCAATTTCGGTCTGTGTTTACGCTACGTCTCCTAGTGCCTCTTTGATAAAGGGTATAGCCGGATAAGATGGTCAGGGTGCCCTTGAACCGAATTGTGTCGACGATGCGTCATTCGATGGGGCACCGGGAAAGGGCATGCTGTGCAAGGTTTCAGCCCTGTGTCTCGATCGGGAGGATGGTTGTGGAGAATCAGTTTTTGGCCTGTTTTCCCTAGTTGGTTGTGTTTGGAAGTTCTGGGAGAAATCTGACACGTGTCAGGTGTCCAAGTGCATACTTCGCAATTGGTTTCGGATTTTTGAAAAAGAAACCTGCTTGTGGTAGGTCAAGAACCTCAAAGGGATCGAAGGAATGCGGATTTCACATGGAAGTTCTGAATTGTCCAGTTTTATATTTTTGCAATAGCGATGTATTGTTGCTCGTATTGTTCATGAATTTTTTCAGATTTTTTGGTTTGGTGCGTTGTTGTTAAAAAGAATAGAAACCGATTGTTTGACGTTTTTTCCGCGAAGAACTGGGCTAGCCTTGGAATTGTTGCGTTCTATTTATTCTGTAAGTCTATCAGGAGCTTGTAAACCTTGAACATTTCTCAAAAATAACACTGTTCAACAAATTTAAACTTTTTTATGTTTCCATATAACTGTTGGGTGTATCTTGTGGAGTTTTTTGCGCTGATTCCGAATCCGGCCTTGATTTTTCTCCTACATTCACAGTTTTTGAGGAGCATGACTTTGAAAAAAAGACCCATTTTTCAACTTTGGACAATTGCTGTGATGTTATCATAATGGATGTTGAGTTGTTCTTTATAGCAAAGGATTCTGTGGACTTTCCTGAGTGCAGTGATGTTCGATAGTGGTACATTGTGAATGTTCAGACATGTTTGAACAATCATTGGAGACGGAGAGACACCACTTTTGCACCAAAATATGATGATATTTTTTAATTTATCTGAAAATATAAGGGTCCTGCGGAGGGTCGAGATGTGCCACGCGATGGAGCGGACTTTCATCTTGAGAAATCACCCATTCAAGTTTCCAGCGTCGACGTTTTGTGCCGTCCGGAACGCAAAGTGTCTGCACTGGACATGCGTTGCCGCCAGTGGTGCTCTTATACTAGCGCGCGCGCGGTCGTTCGTTGGGATTCGACACGGCGCTCCGTGGAAGAGCACCACTGGCGGCAGCGCATGTCCGGTGAAAATGTTTTGCGTTCTGGATGGCAGGAAACGTCGACGTTGGAGGCTTGAATGGGTGATTTCTCAAGATGGGGGTCTGCTCTGTCGCGTGGTGCATTTCGGTTTTCCGCGGGACCCTTATATTTTCAGATAAATTGGGAAGTATCATCATATTTTGGTGCAGGGGTGGTGTCTCTCCGTCTTTTGCTGTAAAGAGCAATTCAATAGCTATTACAATAACATCACAGTAATTGTTTAAAATTGAAAAATTGGATTTTTCAAGGTCATGTTTTTCAAAAACTGTACGTGTAGGAAAAAATTAAGGCCAGATTCGGAATCAGCGCAAAAAACTCTACAAGATACACCCAACAGTTATATGGAAACATAAAAAAAGTTGAAATTTGTTGGACAGTGAAATCAGTCGGTTTTGATGGGAAATGGGAAGCATGTTGAGATAATTATCGCAAACAATGTTCGTATTTGATGAGCATTTGGCGAAATCACACACCTCCGAGGGTGTGATCCCAATGAGTGTCATTCTCTAACAATCGCAAACGTTGACAGGCTTCTCTAAATGTTCCACACAATTCACCATTAACAGTTCGTAAATGTTGGAATAATGTTGGGCCACGAACGTTGACTAATAACAAACGCAAATAGAAACACTCGTCGTTGCTTAGATGGACTGTGTACATGCGACCTAATGCATCGGTGGAAAATACATGTGGGTAACCTGGAACTGGATTTCCTTCTTTCCGTCGTTGAAATTTCTTTGACGATTGATTCCAAGTATAATATGTTGGCATTTCGGAGTATAGCAGCGTTCGGGCGAAGTCATCATTTTGGCACATTTCAAAAAAGCTGGTCAATGTTGTATATGGCGGTCGACCAGCTCGTTGTAATACGTTCTCCGTAGTGAAATATACTCTTTGACCATTTTCCAAATGTACAGCCAAGTGAACAACAGTGGGATGTCTTTTATGAATGGCGAATGAAAAAATGCGCCAAATTGCTTCGTTACTGCTAACATAGCGGCCCATTTGATATTGAGTGACTTCATCGTTGGAATTCTCCGCACCAACTCCAATCACAGCCATGTCACTTCCTCTGGTCACATACTTGCAGATGTATTTTATGGATTTCACGGAATGGCAAGATTCGACGTTGATGTGCGCTTTGAATGTCTTCGAGTGTAATGGCGAATACGGAACAATCCAACGAGTATCAAATTATCAACTTCAATGTCCAGTTGATTCATTTTGACAATTGTTGATCTTCCATTGTCCGCAGTCGATCGGCGACGATACAATGGATAACCGTCATTTCCGGTAATTGTTTCTGCTACTAATGCCCGTGGATAACGCTTCGAACATTTTCCGTCGACCACGGAGAATTTTTGTTTAATGTTCCACAGGGGCCATGAATCATGTTCTTAGTAACAATCTTATGCAAGCCTGGATCTTCTTCTATATCGGGAATTTCCGCTGATATCACATCATCTATTTCATTCGGTCTTATCTTCTCAATTAACCAAATGAAAATATGTGCGTGTGGCAATCCGCGTTTTTGCCACTCCACTGAATACATCTAGCAGCGCGTCTCGCCGAACACGCAATGCTTCACAATGAAATCCATCAGTGATTTCAATTTCTGTTTGAAGACTCTCGCGGTGATGTCATGGTGATCGATTGGTGATTGGCCAGGGAATAACTCTTCTCGAATTTCTATCCACTGCGGATTGCACGTGAACGTGATGAACAAATCTGCTGTACCGTAATGGCGAACATACGACATGGCGTCTTGAGCGTATTCATGCATATGTCGCGGACTTCCGACATACGTAGCTGGGAGAATCGTCATTTGGCCGACATTCTGTGCATTTCCGTCAGCATTGAGGACATCTCGAAGGTGAATATACTCTTCGGAACGGAGTTTTGTCTGATTCAATCTGATGAATGTCAATCGCTCAGTTTCAACTTTGACATACATATCGACAGCATATTGGTGAAAAAGACGCCGACATTTCAAGATGTGATTGTCCTCATTTTCACGAACCATCAGTCAATATGAATAATAGTTTATTGAACTGACTTTTTTGTTCGTTTCAGCGCCTGTAAACGGATTTATCATCTTGATCGAGAAATGATAACCGTCTTCACCTTGCCAAAATATGATGGGATATTGCAACGCATCATATAATCGGTGCGATTCGTACACACGCTGCAGCTGATCGTTCCGCCGATGTAGAACGATATCACGGGATTCAAAATTTTCACCAACGACTACAATGGCAACATCATCAATTGTTAGCGCATTGAAACGTCTTGCGTGTTCTCCCGCAGGCGTCTTATCGGCTCTTATTACAATTCTGTGATTATCAGATGGCATGCGGTCCAGTGCGGTTTTAAACAATGCAATCAATTCATTGTGTTGATGAAAAAAAGTTTGCAGTTGTTCCACAATTGGTCTTTTCACCGAACTGTTGT
>CAKAJA020000905.1:0-21171 GCA_916610235.2 Lasioglossum morio
TACGTTATAAGTTACACGTTGTACGTTGTACGTTGTACGTTATCCGTTGTACATTATACCTTGTACGTTATACGTTATACGCTGTACGTTATACGTTATACGTTACACGTTGTACGTTGTACGTCATACGTTGTACGTTATACGTTATACGCTGTACGTTATACGTTATACGTTATATGTTATTCGTTATACGTTATACGTTATACGTTATACGTTATACGATATACGTTGTACGTTGTACGTTATACGTTGTACATTATACGTTGTACGTTATACGTTATACGCTGTACGTTACACGTTATACGTTACACGTTGTACGTTGTACGTTATACGTTGTACGTTATACGTTGTACGTTATACGTTGTACGTTATACGTTGTATGTTATACGTTATACGCTGTACGTTATACGTTATACGTTATACGTTATACGTTATACGTTATACGTTATACGTTATACGTTATACGTTATACGTTATACGTTATACGTTATACGTTATACGTTATACGTTATACGTTATACGTTATACGTTATACGTTATACGTTATACGTTATACGTTATACGTTATACGTTATACGTTATACGTTATACGTTATACGTTATACGTTATACGTTATACGTTATACGTTATACGTTATACGTTATACGTTATACGTTATACGTTATACGTTATACGTTATACGTTATACGTTATACGTTATACGTTATACGTTATACGTTATACGTTATACGTTATACGTTATACGTTATACGTTATACGTTATACGTTATACGTTATACGTTATACGTTATACGTTATACGTTATACGTTATACGTTATACGTTATACGTTATACGTTATACGTTATACGTTATACGTTATACGTTATACGTTATACGTTATACGTTATACGTTCTACGTTATACGTTATACGTTATACGTTCTACGCTGTACGTTATACGTTATACGTTATACGTTATACGTTATACGTTATACGTTTTACGTTATACGTTGTACGTTATACGCTGTACGTTATACGCTGTACGTTATACGTTATACGTTATACGTTACACGTTGTACGTTGTACGTTATACGTTATACGTTATACGTTACACGTTGTACGTTGTAAGTTATACGTTGTACGTTATACGTTGTACATTATACGTTGTAGGTTATACGTTATACGCTGTACGTTATACGTTATACGTTATACGTTATACGTTATACGTTATACGTTATACGTTATACGTTATACGTTATACGTTATACGTTATACGTTATACGTTATACGTTACACGTTATACGTTATACGTTATACGTTATACGTTATACGTTATACGTTATACGTTATACGTTATACGTTATACGTTATACGTTATACGTTATACGTTATACGTTACCCGTTGTACGTTGTACGTTATACGTTGTACATTGTACGTTGTACGTTATACGTTATACGCTGTACGTTACACGTTATACGTTACACGTTGTACGTTGTACGTTATACGTTGTACGTTATACGTTGTACGTTATACGTTGTACATTATACGTTGTACGTTATACGTTATACGCTGTACGTTACACGTTATACGTTACACGTTGTACGTTGTACGTTATACGTTGTACGTTATACGTTGTACGTTATACGTTGTACGTTATACGTTGTATGTTATACGTTATACGCTGTACGTTATACGTTATACGTTGTACGTTATACGTTATACGTTATACGTTACACGTTGTACGTTGCACGTTATACGTTGTACGTTATACGTTATAAGTTACACGTTGTACGTTGTACGTTGTACGTTATCCGTTGTACATTATACCTTGTACGTTATACGTTATACGCTGTACGTTATACGTTATACGTTACACGTTGTACGTTGTACGTCATACGTTGTACGTTATACGTTATACGCTGTACGTTATACGTTATACGTTATATGTTATACGTTATACGTTATACGTTATACGTTATACGTTATACGATATACGTTGTACGTTGTACGTTATACGTTATACGTTATACGTTATACGTTATACGTTATACGTTATACGTTATACGTTATACGTTATACGTTATACGTTATACGTTATACGTTATACGTTATACGTTATACGTTATACGTTGTACGTTATACGTTATACGTTATACGTTATACGTTATACGTTATACGTTATACGTTATACGTTATACGTTATACGTTATACGTTATACGTTATACGTTATACGTTATACGTTATACGTTATACGTTATACGTTATACGTTATACGTTATACGTTATACGTTATACGTTATACGTTATACGTTATACGTTATACGTTATACGTTATACGTTATACGTTCTACGCTGTACGTTATACGTTATACGTTATACGTTATACGTTATACGTTATACGTTATACGTTATACGTTATACGTTATACGTTATACGTTATACGTTATACGTTATACGTTATACGTTATACGTTATACGTTATACGTTATACGTTATACGTTATACGTTATACGTTATACGTTATACGTTATACGTTATACGTTATACGTTATACGTTATACGTTATACGTTATACGTTATACGTTATACGTTATACGCTGTACGTTATACGTTATACGTTATACGTTATACGTTATACATTATACGTTATACGTTATACGTTATACGTTATACGTTATACGTTATACGTTATACGTTATACGTTATACGTTATACGTTATACGTTATACGTTATACGTTATACGTTATACGTTATACGTTATACGTTATACGTTATACGTTATACGTTATACGTTATACGTTATACGTTATACGTTATACGTTATACGTTATACGTTATACGTTATACGTTATACGTTATACGTTATACGTTATACGTTATACGTTATACGTTATACGTTATACGTTATACGTTATACGTTATACGTTATACGTTATACGTTATACGTTATACGTTATACGTTACCCGTTGTACGTTGTACGTTATACGTTGTACATTATACGTTGTACGTTATACGTTATACGCTGTACGTTACACGTTATACGTTACACGTTGTACGTTGTACGTTGTACGTTATCCGTTGTACATTATACCTTGTACGTTATACGTTATACGCTGTACGTTATACGTTATACGTTACACGTTGTACGTTGTACGTCATACGTTGTACGTTATACGTTATACGCTGTACGTTATACGTTATACGTTATATGTTATACGTTATACGTTATACGTTATACGTTATACGATATACGTTGTACGTTGTACGTTATACGTTGTACATTATACGTTGTACGTTATACGTTATACGTTATACGTTATACGTTATACGTTATACGTTATACGTTATACGTTGTACGTTATACGTTGTACGTTATACGTTCTACGTTGTACGTTATACTTTATACGTTGTACGTTATACGTTATACGTTATACGTTATACGTTATACGTTATACGTTATACGTTATACGTTATACGTTATACGTTATACGTTATACGTTATACGTTATACGTTATACGTTATACGTTATACGTTATACGTTATACGTTATACGTTATACGTTATACGTTATACGTTATACGTTATACGTTATACGTTATACGTTATACGTTATACGTTATACGTTATACGTTATACGTTATACGCTGTACGTTATACGTTATACGTTATACGTTATACGTTATACGTTATACGTTATACGTTATACGTTATACGTTATACGTTATACGTTATACGTTATACGTTATACGTTATACGTTATACGTTATACGTTATACGTTATACGTTATACGTTATACGTTATACGTTATACGTTATACGTTATACGTTATACGTTATACGTTATTCGTTATACGTTATACGTTATACGTTATACGTTATACGTTCTACGTTATACGTTATGCGTTATACGTTATACGTTATACGTTATACGTTATACGTTCTACGCTGTACGTTATACGTTATACGTTATACGTTATACGTTATACGTTATACGTTATACGTTATACGTTATACGTTATACGTTATACGTTATACGTTATACGTTATACGTTATACGTTATACGTTATACGTTATACGTTATACGTTATACGTTATACGTTATACGTTATACGTTATACGTTATACGTTATACGTTATACGTTATACGTTATACGTTATACGTTATACGTTATACGTTATACGTTATACGTTATACGTTATACGTTATACGTTATACGTTATACGTTATACGTTATACGTTATACGTTATACGTTGTACGTTATACGTTGTACGTTATACGCTGTACGTTATACGCTGTACGTTATACGTTATACGTTATACGTTACACGTTGTACGTTGTACGTTATACGTTATACGTTATACGTTATACGTTATACGTTATACGTTATATGTTATACGTTATACGTTATACGCTGTACGTTATACGCTGTACGTTATACGTTATACGTTATACGTTGTACGTTATACGCATTACGTTATACCTTATACGTTATACGCTGTACGTTATACGCTGTACGTTATACGTTATACGTTACACGTTATACGTTATACGTTATACGCTGTACGTTATACGCTGTACGCTATACGCTGTACGCTATACGCTGTATGTTATAAGTTATACGTTATACGTTATACGTTACACATTGTACGTTGTAAGTTATACGTTGTACGTTATACGTTGTACATTATACGTTGTAGGTTATACGTTATACGCTGTACGTTATACGTTATACGTTATACGTTATACGTTATACGTTATACGTTATACGTTATACGTTATACGTTATACGTTATACGTTATACGTTACACGTTATACGTTATACGTTATACGTTACACGTTATACGTTATACGTTATACGTTATACGTTATACGTTATACGTTATACGTTATACGTTATACGTTATACGTTATACGTTATACGTTATACGATATACGTTATACGTTATACGTTATACGTTATACGTTATACGTTATACGTTACCCGTTGTACGTTGTACGTTATACGTTGTACATTATACGTTGTACGTTATACGTTATACGCTGTACGTTACACGTTATACGTTACACGTTGTACGTTGTACGTTATACGTTGTACGTTATACGTTGTACGTTATACGTTGTACGTTATACGTTGTATGTTATACGTTATACGCTGTACGTTATACGTTATACGTTATACGTTATACGTTATACGTTATACGTTATACGTTATACGTTATACGTTATACGTTATACGTTATACGTTATACGTTATACGTTATACGTTATACGTTATACGTTATACGTTATACGTTATACGTTATACGATATACGTTGTACGTTGTACGTTATACGTTGTACATTATACGTTGTACGTTATACGTTATACGTTATACGTTATACGTTATACGTTATACGTTATACGTTATACGTTGTACGTTATACGTTGTACGTTATACGTTATACGTTGTACGTTATACTTTATACGTTGTACGTTATACGTTATACGTTATACGTTATACGTTATACGTTATACGTTATACGTTATACGTTATACGTTATACGTTATACGTTATACGTTATACGTTATACGTTATACGTTATACGTTATACGTTATACGTTATACGTTATACGTTATACGTTATACGTTATACGTTATACGTTATACGTTATACGTTATACGTTATACGTTATACGTTATACGTTATACGTTATACGTTATACGTTATACGTTATACGTTATACGTTATACGTTATACGTTATACGTTATACGTTATACGCTGTACGTTATACGTTATACGTTATACGTTATACGTTATACGTTATACGTTATACGTTATACGTTATACGTTATACGTTATACGTTATACGTTATACGTTATACGTTATACGTTATACGTTATACGTTATACGTTATACGTTATACGTTATACGTTATACGTTATACGTTATACGTTATACGTTATACGTTATTCGTTATACGTTATACGTTATACGTTATACGTTATACGTTCTACGTTATACGTTATGCGTTATACGTTATACGTTATACGTTATACGTTATACGTTCTACGCTGTACGTTATACGTTATACGTTATACGTTATACGTTATACGTTATACGTTATACGTTATACGTTATACGTTATACGTTATACGTTATACGTTATACGTTATACGTTATACGTTATACGTTATACGTTATACGTTATACGTTATACGTTATACGTTATACGTTATACGTTATACGTTATACGTTATACGTTATACGTTATACGTTATACGTTGTACGTTATACGTTGTACGTTATACGCTGTACGTTATACGCTGTACGTTATACGCTGTACGTTATACGTTATACGTTATACGTTACACGTTGTACGTTGTACGTTATACGTTATACGTTATACGTTATACGTTATACGTTATACGTTATATGTTATACGTTATACGTTATACGCTGTACGTTATACGCTGTACGTTATACGTTATACGTTATACGTTGTACGTTATACGCATTACGTTATACCTTATACGTTATACGCTGTACGTTATACGCTGTACGTTATACGTTATACGTTACACGTTATACGTTATACGTTATACGCTGTACGTTATACGCTGTACGCTATACGCTGTACGCTATACGCTGTATGTTATAAGTTATACGTTATACGTTATACGTTACACGTTGTACGTTGTAAGTTATACGTTGTACGTTATACGTTGTACATTATACGTTGTAGGTTATACGTTATACGCTGTACGTTATACGTTATACGTTATACGTTATACGTTATACGTTATACGTTATACGTTATACGTTATACGTTATACGTTATACGTTACACGTTATACGTTATACGTTATACGTTACACGTTATACGTTATACGTTATACGTTATACGTTATACGTTGTACGTTATACGTTATACGTTATACGTTATACGTTATACGTTATACGTTATACGATATACGTTATACGTTATACGTTATACGTTATACGTTATACGTTATACGTTACCCGTTGTACGTTGTACGTTATACGTTGTACATTATACGTTGTACGTTATACGTTATACGCTGTACGTTACACGTTATACGTTACACGTTGTACGTTGTACGTTATACGTTGTACGTTATACGTTGTACGTTATACGTTGTACGTTATACGTTGTATGTTATACGTTATACGCTGTACGTTATACGTTATACGTTATACGTTATACGTTATACGTTATACGTTATACGTTATACGTTATACGTTATACGTTATACGTTATACGTTATACGTTATACGTTATACGTTATACGTTATACGTTATACGTTATACGTTATACGTTATACGTTATACGTTATACGTTATACGTTATACGTTATACGTTATACGTTATACGTTATACGTTATACGTTATACGTTATACGTTATACGTTATACGTTATACGTTATACGTTATACGTTATACGTTATACGTTATACGTTATACGTTATACGTTATACGTTATACGTTATACGTTATACGTTATACGTTATACGTTATACGTTATACGTTATACGTTATACGTTATACGTTATACGTTATACGTTATACGTTATACGTTATACGTTATACGTTATACGTTATACGTTATACGTTATACGTTATACGTTATACGTTATACGTTATACGTTATACGTTATACGTTGTACGTTATACGTTGTACGTTATACGTTGTACGTTATACGTTGTACGTTATACGCTGTACGTTATACGCTGTACGTTATACGCTGTACGTTATACGCTGTACGTTATACGTTATACGTTATACGTTACACGTTGTACGTTGTACGTTATACGTTATACGTTATACGTTATACGTTATACGTTATACGTTATACGTTATATGTTATACGTTATACGTTATACGCTGTACGTTATACGCTGTACGTTATACGTTATACGTTATACGTTGTACGTTATACGCTGTACGTTATACCTTATACGTTACACGTTGTACGTTATATGTTATACGTTATACGTTATACGCTGTACGTTATACGCTGTACGTTATACGTTATACGTTATACGTTGTACGTTATACGCTGTACGTTATACCTTATACGTTATACGCTGTACGTTATACGTTATACGTTACACGTTATACGTTATACGTTATACGCTGTACGTTATGCGCTGTACGCTATACGCTGTATGTTATAAGTTATACGTTATACGTTATACGTTACACGTTGTACGTTGTAAGTTATACGTTGTACGTTATACGTTATACGTTATACGTTATACGTTATACGTTATACGTTATACGTTATACGTTATACGTTATACGTTATACGTTATACGTTATACGTTATACGTTATACGTTGTACGTTATACGTTGTACGTTATACGTTGTATGTTATACGTTATACGCTGTACGTTATACGTTATACGTTGTACGTTATACGTTATACGTTATACGTTACACGTTGTACGTTGCACGTTATACGTTGTACGTTACACGTTATAAGTTACACGTTATACGTTATACGTTATACGTTATACGTTATACGTTACCCGTTGTACGTTGTACGTTATACGTTGTACATTATACGTTGTACGTTATACGTTATACGCTGTACGTTACACGTTATACGTTACACGTTGTACGTTGTACGTTATACGTTATAAGTTACACGTTATACGTTATACGTTATACGTTATACGTTATACGTTACCCGTTGTACGTTGTACGTTATACGTTGTACATTATACGTTGTACGTTATACGTTATACGCTGTACGTTACACGTTATACGTTGCACGTTGTACGTTGTACGTTATACGTTGTACGTTATACGTTGTACGTTATACGTTGTATGTTATACGTTATACGCTGTACGTTATACGTTATACGTTGTACGTTATACGTTATACGTTATACGTTACACGTTGTACGTTGTACGTTATACGTTATACGTTATACGTTATATGTTATACGTTATACGTTATACGCTGTACGTTATACGCTGTACGTTATACGTTATACGTTATACGTTGTACGTTATACGCTGTACGTTATACCTTATACGTTATACGCTGTACGTTATACGCTGTACGTTATACGTTATACGTTACACGTTATACGTTATACGTTATACGCTGTACGTTATACGCTGTACGCTATACGCTGTATGTTATAAGTTATACGTTATACGTTATACGTTACACGTTGTACGTTGTACGTTATACGTTGTACGTTATACGTTGTACATTATACGTTGTAGGTTATACGTTATACGCTGTACGTTGTAGGTTATACGTTATACGTTATACGTTATACGTTATACGTTATACGTTATACGTTATACGTTATACGTTATACGTTATACGTTATACGTTACACGTTATACGTTATACGTTATACGTTATACGTTATACGTTATACGTTATACGTTATACGTTATACGTTATACGTTATACGTTATACGTTATACGTTATACGTTATACGTTACCCGTTGTACGTTGTACGTTATACGTTGTACATTATACGTTGTACGTTATACGTTATACGCTGTACGTTACACGTTATACGTTACACGTTGTACGTTGTACGTTATACGTTGTACGTTATACGTTGTACGTTATACGTTGTACGTTATACGTTGTATGTTATACGTTATACGCTGTACGATATACGTTATACGTTGTACGTTATACGTTATACGTTATACGTTACACGTTGTACGTTGTACGTTGTACGTTGTACGTTGTACGTTATACGTTATAAGTTACACGTTGTACGTTGTACGTTGTACGTTATCCGTTGTACATTATACCTTGTACGTTATACGTTATACGCTGTACGTTATACGTTATACGTTACACGTTGTACGTTGTACGTCATACGTTGTACGTTATACGTTATACGCTGTACGTTATACGTTATACGTTATATGTTATACGTTATACGTTATACGTTATACGTTATACGTTATACGTTATACGATATATGTTGTACGTTGTACGTTATACGTTGTACATTATACGTTGTACGTTATACGTTATACGCTGTACGTTACACGTTATACGTTACACGTTGTACGTTGTACGTTATACGTTGTACGTTATACGTTGTACGTTATACGTTGTACGTTATACGTTGTATGTTATACGTTATACGCTGTACGTTATACGTTATACGTTATACGTTATACGTTATACGTTATACGTTATACGTTATACGTTATACGTTATACGTTATACGTTATACGTTATACGTTATACGTTATACGTTATACGTTATACGTTATACGTTATACGTTATACGTTATACGTTATACGTTATACGTTATACGTTATACGTTATACGTTATACGTTATACGTTATACGTTATACGTTATACGTTATACGTTATACGTTATACGTTATACGTTATACGTTATACGTTATACGTTATACGTTATACGTTATACGTTATACGTTATACGTTATACGTTATACGTTATACGTTATACGTTATACGTTATACGTTATACGTTATACGTTATACGTTATACGTTATACGTTATACGTTATACGTTATACGTTATACGTTATACGTTATACGTTATACGTTATACGTTATACGTTATACGTTATACGTTATACGTTATACGTTATACGTTATACGTTATACGTTATACGTTATACGTTATACGTTATACGTTATACGTTATACGTTATACGTTATACGTTATACGTTATACGTTGTACGTTATACGTTGTACGTTATACGCTGTACGTTATACGCTGTACGTTATACGCTGTACGTTATACGTTATACGTTATACGTTACACGTTGTACGTTGTACGTTATACGTTATACGTTATACGTTATACGTTATACGTTATACGTTATACGTTATATGTTATACGTTATACGTTATACGCTGTACGTTATACGCTGTACGTTATACGTTATACGTTATACGTTGTACGTTTTACGCTGTACGTTATACCTTATACGTTATACGCTGTACGTTATACGCTGTACGTTATACGTTATACGTTACACGTTATACGTTATACGTTATACGCTGTACGTTATACGCTGTACGCTATACGCTGTATGTTATAAGTTATACGTTATACGTTATACGTTACACGTTGTACGTTGTACGTTATACGTTGTACGTTATACGTTGTACATTATACGTTGTAGGTTATACGCTGTACGTTGTACGTTATACGTTGTACGTTATACGTTGTACGTTATACGTTGTACGTTATACGTTGTATGTTATACGTTATACGCTGTACGTTATACGTTATACGTTGTACGTTATACGTTATACGTTATACGTTACACGTTGTACGTTGTACGTTATACGTTGTACGTTATACGTTATAAGTTACACGTTGTACGTTGTACGTTGTACGTTATCCGTTGTACATTATATCTTGTACGTTATACGTTATACGCTGTACGTTATACGTTATACGTTACACGTTGTACGTTGTACGTCATACGTTGTACGTTATACGTTATACGCTGTACGTTATACGTTATACGTTATATGATATACGTTATACGTTATACGTTATACGTTATACGTTATACGATATACGTTGTACGTTGTACGTTATACGTTGTACATTATACGTTGTACGTTATACGTTATACGCTGTACGTTACACGTTATACGTTACACGTTGTACGTTGTACGTTATACGTTGTACGTTATACGTTGTACGTTATACGTTGTACGTTATACGTTGTATGTTATACGTTATACGCTGTACGTTATACGTTATACGTTATACGTTATACGTTATACGTTATACGTTATACGTTATACGTTATACGTTATACGTTATACGTTATACGTTATACGTTATACGTTATACGTTATACGTTATACGTTATACGTTATACGTTATACGTTATACGTTATACGTTATACGTTATACGTTATACGTTATACGTTATACGTTATACGTTATACGTTATACGTTATACGTTATACGTTATACGTTATACGTTATACGTTATACGTTATACGTTATACGTTATACGTTATACGTAATACGTTATACGTTATACGTTATACGTTATACGTTATACGTTATACGTTATACGTTATACGTTATACGTTATACGTTATACGTTATACGTTATACGATATACGTTATACGTTATACGTTATACGTTATACGTTATACGTTATACGTTATACGTTATACGTTATACGTTATACGTTATACGTTATACGTTATACGTTATACGTTATACGTTATACGTTATACGTTATACGTTATACGTTATACGGTATACGGTATACGTTATACGTTGTACGTTATACGTTATACGTTATACGTTATACGTTATACGATATTCGTTATACGTTATACGTTATACGTTATACGTTATACGTTATAGGCTGTACGTTATACGCTGTACGTTATACGCTGTACGTTATACGTTATATGTTATACGTTACACGTTGTACGTTGTACGTTATACGTTGTACGTTATACGTTGTACGTTATACGTTGTACGTTATACGTTGTATGTTATACGTTATACGCTGTACGTTATACGTTATACGTTATACGTTATACGTTATACGTTATACGTTATACGTTATACGTTATACGTTATACGTTATACGTTATACGTTATACGTTATACGTTATAAGTTATACGTTATACGTTATACGTTATACGTTATACGTTATACGTTATACGTTATACGTTATACGTTATACGTTATACGTTATACGTTATACGTTACCCGTTGTACGTTGTACGTTATACGTTGTACATTATACGTTGTACGTTATACGTTATACGCTGTACGTTACACGTTATACGTTACACGTTGTACGTTGTACGTTATACGTTGTACGTTATACGTTGTACGTTATACGTTGTATGTTATACGTTATACGCTGTACGTTATACGTTATACGTTGTACGTTATACGTTATACGTTATACGTTACACGTTGTACGTTGTACGTTATACGTTATACGTTATACGTTATATGTTATACGTTATACGTTATACGCTGTACGTTATACGCTGTACGTTACACGTTATACGTTATACGTTGTACGTTATACGCTGTACGTTATACCTTATACGTTATACGCTGTACGTTATACGCTGTACGTTATACGTTATACGTTACACGTTATACGTTATACGTTATACGCTGTACGTTATACGCTGTACGCTATACGCTGTATGTTATAAGTTATACGTTATACGTTATACGCTGTACGTTATACGTTATACGTTGTACGTTATACGTTATACGTTATACGTTATACGTTATACGTTATACGTTATACGTTATACGTTATACGTTATACGTTATACGTTATACGTTATACGTTACACGTTATACGTTATACGTTATACGTTATACGTTATACGTTATACGTTATACGTTATACGTTATACGTTATACGTTATACGTTATACGTTATACGTTATACGTTATACGTTATACGTTATACGTTATACGTTATACGTTACCCGTTGTACGTTGTACGTTATACGTTGTACATTATACGTTGTACGTTATACGTTATACGCTGTACGTTACACGTTATACGTTACACGTTGTACGTTGTACGTTATACGTTGTACGTTATACGTTGTACGTTATACGTTGTATGTTATACGTTATACGCTGTACGTTATACGTTATACGTTGTACGTTATACGTTATACGTTATACGTTACACGTTGTACGTTGTACGTTATACGTTATACGTTATACGTTATATGTTATACGTTATACGTTATACGCTGTACGTTATACGCTGTACGTTATACGTTATACGTTATACGTTGTACGTTATACGCTGTACGTTATACCTTATACGTTATACGCTGTACGTTATACGCTGTACGTTATACGTTATACGTTACACGTTATACGTTATACGTTATACGCTGTACGTTATACGCTGTACGCTATACGCTGTATGTTATAAGTTATACGTTATACGTTATACGTTACACGTTGTACGTTGTACGTTATACGTTGTACGTTATACGTTGTACATTATACGTTGTAGGTTATACGTTATACGCTGTACGTTATACGTTATACGTTATACGTTATACGTTATACGTTATACGTTATACGTTATACGTTATACGTTATACGTTATACGTTATACGTTATACGTTACACGTTATACGTTATACGTTATACGTTATACGTTATACGTTATACGTTATACGTTATACGTTATACGTTATACGTTATACGTTATACGTTATACGTTATACGTTACCCGTTGTACGTTGTACGTTATACGTTGTACATTATACGTTGTACGTTATACGTTATACGCTGTACGTTACACGTTATACGTTACACGTTGTACGTTGTACGTTATACGTTGTACGTTATACGTTGTACGTTATACGTTGTACGTTATACGTTGTATGTTATACGTTATACGCTGTACGATATACGTTATACGTTACACGTTGTACGTTGTACGTTATACGTTGTACGTTATACGTTATAAGTTACACGTTGTACGTTGTACGTTGTACGTTATCCGTTGTACATTATACCTTGTACGTTATACGTTATACGCTGTACGTTATACGTTATACGTTACACGTTGTACGTTGTACGTCATACGTTGTACGTTATACGTTATACGCTGTACGTTATACGTTATACGTTATATGTTATACGTTATACGTTATACGTTATACGTTATACGTTATACGTTATACGTTATACGATATATGTTGTACGTTGTACGTTATACGTTGTACATTATACGTTGTACGTTATACGTTATACGCTGTACGTTACACGTTATACGTTACACGTTGTACGTTGTACGTTATACGTTGTACGTTATACGTTGTACGTTATACGTTGTACGTTATACGTTGTATGTTATACGTTATACGCTGTACGTTATACGTTATACGTTATACGTTATACGTTATACGTTATACGTTATACGTTATACGTTATACGTTATACGTTATACGTTATACGTTATACGTTATACGTTATACGTTATACGTTATACGTTATACGTTATACGTTATACGTTATACGTTATACGTTATACGTTATACGTTATACGTTATACGTTATACGTTATACGTTATACGTTATACGTTATACGTTATACGTTATACGTTATACGTTATACGTTATACGTTATACGTTATACGTTATACGTTATACGTTATACGTTATACGTTCTACGTTATACGTTGTACGTTATACGTTGTACGTTATACGTTGTACGTTATACGTTGTATGTTATACGTTATACGCTGTACGTTATACGTTATACGTTATACGTTATACGTTATACGTTATACGTTATACGTTATACGTTATACGTTATACGTTATACGTTATACGTTATATGTTATACGTTATACGTTATACGTTATACGTTATACGTTATACGTTATACGATATATGTTGTACGTTGTACGTTATACGTTGTACATTATACGTTGTACGTTATACGTTATACGCTGTACGTTACACGTTATACGTTACACGTTGTACGTTGTACGTTATACGTTGTACGTTATACGTTGTACGTTATACGTTGTACGTTATACGTTGTATGTTATACGTTATACGCTGTACGTTATACGTTATACGTTATACGTTATACGTTATACGTTATACGTTATACGTTATACGTTATACGTTATACGTTATACGTTATACGTTATACGTTATACGTTATACGTTATACGTTATACGTTATACGTTATACGTTATACGTTATACGTTATACGTTATACGTTATACGTTATACGTTATACGTTATACGTTATACGTTATACGTTATACGTTATACGTTATACGTTACCCGTTGTACGTTGTACGTTATACGTTGTACATTATACGTTGTACGTTATACGTTATACGCTGTACGTTACACGTTATACGTTACACGTTGTACGTTGTACGTTATACGTTGTACGTTATACGTTGTACGTTATACGTTGTACGTTATACGTTGTATGTTATACGTTATACGCTGTACGATATACGTTATACGTTGTACGTTATACGTTATACGTTATACGTTACACGTTGTACGTTGTACGTTATACGTTGTACGTTATACGTTATAAGTTACACGTTGTACGTTGTACGTTGTACGTTATCCGTTGTACATTATACCTTGTACGTTATACGTTATACGCTGTACGTTATACGTTATACGTTACACGTTGTACGTTGTACGTCATACGTTGTACGTTATACGTTATACGCTGTACGTTATACGTTATACGTTATATGTTATACGTTATACGTTATACGTTATACGTTATACGTTATACGTTATACGATATATGTTGTACGTTGTACGTTATACGTTGTACATTATACGTTGTACGTTATACGTTATACGCTGTACGTTACACGTTATACGTTACACGTTGTACGTTGTACGTTATACGTTGTACGTTATACGTTGTACGTTATACGTTGTACGTTATACGTTGTATGTTATACGTTATACGCTGTACGTTATACGTTATACGTTATACGTTATACGTTATACGTTATACGTTATACGTTATACGTTATACGTTATACGTTATACGTTATACGTTATACGTTATACGTTATACGTTATACGTTATACGTTATACGTTATACGTTATACGTTATACGTTATACGTTATACGTTATACGTTATACGTTATACGTTATACGTTATACGTTATACGTTATACGTTATACGTTATACGTTATACGTTATACGTTATACGTTATACGTTATACGTTATACGTTATACGTTATACGTTATACGTTATACGTTATACGTTATACGTTATACGTTATACGTTATACGTTATACGTTATACGTTATACGTTATACGTTATACGTTATACGTTATACGTTATACGTTATACGTTATACGTTATACGTTATACGTTATACGTTATACGTTATACGTTATACGTTATACGTTATACGTTATACGTTATACGTTATACGTTATACGTTATACGTTGTACGTTATACGTTGTACGTTATACGTTGTATGTTATACGTTATACGCTGTACGTTATACGTTATACGTTGTACGTTATACGTTATACGTTATACGTTACACGTTGTACGTTGCACGTTATACGTTGTACGTTATACGTTATACGTTACACGTTATACGTTATACGTTATACGTTATACGTTATACGTTACCCGTTGTACGTTGTACGTTATACGTTGTACATTATACGTTGTACGTTATACGTTATACGCTGTACGTTACACGTTATACGTTACACGTTGTACGTTGTACGTTATACGTTGTACGTTATACGTTGTACGTTATACGTTGTATGTTATACGTTATACGCTGTACGTTATACGTTATACGTTGTACGTTATACGTTATACGTTATACGTTACACGTTGTACGTTGTACGTTATACGTTATACGTTATACGTTATACGTTATATGTTATACGTTATACGTTATACGCTGTACGTTATACGCTGTACGTTATACGTTATACGTTATACGTTGTACGTTATACGCTGTACGTTATACCTTATACGTTATACGCTGTACGTTATACGCTGTACGTTATACGTTATACGTTACACGTTATACGTTATACGTTATACGCTGTACGTTATACGCTGTACGCTATACGCTGTATGTTATAAGTTATACGTTATACGTTATACGTTACACGTTGTACGTTGTACGTTATACGTTGTACGTTATACGTTGTACATTATACGTTGTAGGTTATACGTTATACGCTGTACGTTATACGTTATACGTTATACGTTATACGTTATACGTTATACGTTATACGTTATACGTTATACGTTATACGTTATACGTTATACGTTATACGTTATACGTTATACGTTATACGTTACACGTTATACGTTATACGTTATACGTTATACGTTATACGTTATACGTTATACGTTATACGTTATACGTTATACGTTATACGTTATACGTTATACGTTATACGTTATACGTTATACGTTATACGTTATACGTTATACGTTACCCGTTGTACGTTATACGTTGTACGTTATACGTTATAAGTTACACGTTGTACGTTGTACGTTGTACGTTATCCGTTGTACATTATACCTTGTACGTTATACGTTATACGCTGTACGATATACGTTATACGTTGTACGTTATACGTTATACGTTATACGTTACACGTTGTACGTTGTACGTTATACGTTGTACGTTATACGTTATAAGTTACACGTTGTACGTTGTACGTTGTACGTTATCCGTTGTACATTATACCTTGTACGTTATACGTTATACGCTGTACGTTATACGTTATACGTTACACGTTGTACGTTGTACGTCATACGTTGTACGTTATACGTTATACGCTGTACGTTATACGTTATACGTAATATGTTATACGTTATACGTTATACGTTATACGTTATACGTTATACGTTATACGATATATGTTGTACGTTGTACGTTATACGTTGTACATTATACGTTGTACGTTATACGTTATACGCTGTACGTTACACGTTATACGTTACACGTTGTACGTTGTACGTTATACGTTGTACGTTATACGTTGTACGTTATACGTTGTACGTTATACGTTGTATGTTATACGTTATACGCTGTACGTTATACGTTATACGTTATACGTTATACGTTATACGTTATACGTTATACGTTATACGTTATACGTTATACGTTATACGTTATACGTTATACGTTATACGTTATACGTTATACGTTATACGTTATACGTTATACGTTATACGTTATACGTTATACGTTATACGTTATACGTTATACGTTATACGTTATACGTTATACGTTATACGTTATACGTTATACGTTATACGTTATACGTTATACGTTATACGTTATACGTTATACGTTATACGTTATACGTTATACGTTATACGTTATACGTTATACGTTATACGTTATACGTTATACGTTATACGTTACACGTTGTACGTTGTACGTTATACGTTATACGTTATACGTTATACGTTATATGTTATACGTTATACGTTATACGCTGTACGTTATACGCTGTACGTTATACGTTATACGTTATACGTTGTACGTTATACGCTGTACGTTATACCTTATACGTTATACGCTGTACGTTATACGCTGTACGTTATACGTTATACGTTACACGTTATACGTTATACGTTATACGCTGTACGTTATACGCTGTACGCTATACGCTGTATGTTATAAGTTATACGTTATACGTTATACGTTACACGTTGTACGTTGTACGTTATACGTTGTACGTTATACGTTGTACATTATACGTTGTAGGTTATACGTTATACGCTGTACGTTATACGTTATACGTTATACGTTATACGTTATACGTTATACGTTATACGTTATACGTTATACGTTATACGTTATACGTTATACGTTATACGTTACACGTTATACGTTATACCTTATACGTTATACGCTGTACGTTATACGCTGTACGTTATACGTTATACGTTACACGTTATACGTTATACGTTATACGCTGTACGTTATACGCTGTACGCTATACGCTGTATGTTATAAGTTATACGTTATACGTTATACGTTACACGTTGTACGTTGTACGTTATACGTTGTACGTTATACGTTGTACATTATACGTTGTAGGTTATACGTTATACGCTGTACGTTATACGTTATACGTTATACGTTATACGTTATACGTTATACGTTATACGTTATACGTTATACGTTATACGTTATACGTTATACGTTATACGTTATACGTTATACGTTATACGTTATACGTTATACGTTACACGTTATACGTTGTACGTTATACGTTGTACATTATACGTTGTATGTTATACGTTATACGCTGTACGTTACACGTTATACGTTACACGTTGTACGTTGTACGTTATACGTTGTACGTTATACGTTGTACGTTATACGTTATACGTTATACGTTATACGTTATACGTTATACGTTATACGTTATACGTTATACGTTATACGTTATACGTTATACGTTATACGTTATACGTTATACGTTATACGTTATACGTTATACGTTATACGTTATACGTTATACGTTATACGTTATACGTTATACGTTATACGTTATACGTTATACGTTATACGTTATACGTTATACGTTATACGTTATACGTTATACGTTATACGTTATACGTTATACGTTATACGTTATACGTTATACGTTATACGTTGTACGTTATACGTTGTACGTTATACGCTGTACGTTATACGCTGTACGTTATACGCTGTACGTTATACGTTATACGTTATACGTTACACGTTGTACGTTGTACGTTATACGTTATACGTTATACGTTATACGTTATACGTTATACGTTATACGTTATACGTTATATGTTATACGTTATACGTTATACGCTGTACGTTATACGCTGTACGTTATACGTTATACGTTATACGTTGTACGTTATACGCTGTACGTTATACCTTATACGTTATACGCTGTACGTTATACGCTGTACGTTATACGTTATACGTTACACGTTATACGTTATACGTTATACGCTGTACGTTATACGCTGTACGCTATACGCTGTATGTTATAAGTTATACGTTATACGTTATACGTTACACGTTGTACGTTGTACGTTATACGTTGTACGTTATACGTTGTACATTATACGTTGTAGGTTATACGCTGTACGTTGTACGTTATACGTTGTACGTTATACGTTGTACGTTATACGTTGTACGTTATACGTTGTATGTTATACGTTATACGCTGTACGTTATACGTTATACGTTGTACGTTATACGTTATACGTTATACGTTACACGTTGTACGTTGTACGTTATACGTTGTACGTTATACGTTATAAGTTACACGTTGTACGTTGTACGTTGTACGTTATCCGTTGTACATTATACCTTGTACGTTATACGTTATACGCTGTACGTTATACGTTATACGTTACACGTTGTACGTTGTACGTCATACGTTGTACGTTATACGTTATACGCTGTACGTTATACGTTATACGTTATATGATATACGTTATACGTTATACGTTATACGTTATACGTTATACGATATACGTTGTACGTTGTACGTTATACGTTGTACATTATACGTTGTACGTTATACGTTATACGCTGTACGTTACACGTTATACGTTACACGTTGTACGTTGTACGTTATACGTTGTACGTTATAC
>CAKAJA020000906.1:0-24227 GCA_916610235.2 Lasioglossum morio
AAAAGAGGGTTTTAGGGCTCGCGAGAAAATATAGGATGATGCACTTAAATTGAGCCGAGCCGTGGCGCAGAGTCCGCAGACTCCGAGCTCTCATTTTTGCGACGAGTCCCGCGGGACGCGTCCCTGGGACGTGGTGTATGTATGTATGTACGCCCGGTTACAGTGTCCCGTCCGTTTCCAGATCGTCAAATTCCTATTTATTATACGAGATGTTATTTCACACGCGCGGCTCCTCGTCCCGGTAAAACTCGGCCAGCTGCGAATGGCGCGCGACGATGCGAATATTACGTAAATGACGCCTTTTGCTCGCCGCTACCCGGTGCGTGATTGTTTTTTAATAAGTAGGCGAACGGTCTTTATGCAAATGTGCAGATTCAAGAGCTGGCGAAGTCTCGTTTGATGTCCTCCAGGCTCCTCGGCTGGGAACTCGGCCATTTTTCTGGCTCTGTGGTTGCGTTACTCAACTCATGATTAGGCAGCGGATCTTTATGCAAAACACAAATTTTCTAGCCGAATTGCAACGAACTGGAGTGAAATGGAAATTCTTCCTTAATATGTTCAATAGGTTGACAATAATGTAACAGTATTTCGAAATTCAACTAATGTTTTTACGGTTTTAAATTACACCCACTCATTTCTCTCATAAATGCATTAAATCCGTTGTCTATTCATGATACAACTTGTTCATACATGAAGCACTTCATACGAAGTGCATCAACATTGTCAACATTCCGGAAGAAGTTCCTGAAAATTTCAAGAAAAAAAAGAAGTGGCATTCAAAGCCAGAGTGCCGTCGTTACCGAGTCTCGAGGCTTGGAAGAGCCCCGCCCATGCAGTTTTTCGAGGTCAGGAGATCCATCAAGGTCTCGATAGCCTCCGGTAGCAATAACGATGAAAAGACGCGTCAAACATCGGGCGGAAGGGTCGCGGAAACGTCGAAGCCGACGACGACGAGGACGACGAGGATGGTGAAGAAAAGGCGACGACCACTTATCTTCCATCCGGGACACGTAACGGAGTCGATCGAACGTCTTCCGTGGCAACTACGAGATAAGTCGGCCCCGAAGATCGACTGATAACAGTGTCCTGACGGTTAGGGTAGCCGTGGGGGAGTGACGGCTGGTCCATCGGTGCGGAACGACGCCGAGATTAGCCGTGGAAAGAGAGACGACTGCGGAAGATCAGGAGGGTAATCTGACTGGGATGAAACAAATAGAAGTCGAGCAGGAGGAAGGGAGAGGGTGTCCCTTTTTAAAGAAGTGGCCGTGTAAGGAAACCGTTGGAAAAAAACCGCTGGAAGGAACCCAGCCACCGTTTTTCCGCGACGGTTTTTCGTCCGAGGCTTATCTCCACGCCGACGTTGATTGGACGTTGACAAACGATTCCTGGACGGCCTCGACGTCGATATAAAACAGTCGTTATCGATCCGCGGACCGGCAAAAACCGACTCGCGCCCCTGGTTTCGGGTTGCTTGTTTTAACCCGACCCGCTTCCCCCATCGATCCACGATCAACGATAAATCGATCAGCCCCTAGCAGATACCGAACCACGCCGCTTCGCTCACCCTTTGATCGACCCCCAGCCGATGGATATTAAAAATTGCTGGTCCTGGCAATATCCTTCTTTGACCAGGATTTGCGTCTTCCTATCGAGCGAGATCCCCTTCAAAGAGGAGGAGGATCGATCGTTACCTCCTACGATTGTTCTGCTCGAGAATAGCATTCGCTTTCTCTGCAAGAATCTCCATCTCCACGAACAGAAATCCACGGTTCAGTTCGGAGACAAATAACGAGCCTGATTGTTGCAGTTTAGATTTATCTTTGATACGACGAATATCTTAATGAATTATTTAATCGTTGATTATACTTTCAGCGGTAACTGTTAGGCCCCCCGAAATGTCCGCGTGGAATTGGCATTATTGCGTGAAGTGTTTGTGACATGAATCGCGAAACACAAATCATCAGACACTGCTTGCCGTCCATGTGAATCAATCATTCAACATTAATTTGACGGGCGATAATCCGAGTAAATGCATTTCTGCGTCGATCTAGGGACTTCCAGCCCCTAGGGGATTTCAGCTGAAATTCTCGTAGACGTTATACGATTACGATCTCGCGAATCCTATTTAACAAAATTGATTGTAAGTTTACTCTTATGAATGTGAAATACTTTTGTGGTTCAATTTAATCAATTTTAATTGGTTCACAATTTTGTGGAACATTTGTTCTCAGTTGTCGTATCTAGCTTCTTCATTTCGAAAGACCGCAGTCCGGTACACATTGTTGCAATAAATTATTATCTCCACTGTAACCGGAGAACGTAGAACGTAACTTTATCAATTCAATACTTTTCCACAACTGGTACTCCTTGAATATCGTTGCTTTACCTTCGGTATTACTTATAAACTTCATTGACAAAGTCTGTAGTATACGATTATGAATGTGAAATACATTCGTGGTTTAATTTAATCAATTTTAATTGGTTCACCATTTTGTGGAACATTTGTTCTCAGTTGTCGTATCTAGCTTCTTCATTTCGGAAGACCGCAGTCCGGTACACATTGTTTGCAATAAATTATTATCTCCACGGTAACCGGGGAACGTAGAACGTAACTTTATCAATTCAATACTTTTCCACAACTGGTACTCCTTGAATATCGTTGCTTTACCTTCGGTATTACTTATAAACTTCATTAACAAACTCTGTTAGGAACTTCTTCTGTCCCTTCGAGGATGAAAGATCCTCTCTGCTCATTAGTAAGCTACGTGTCTACTTAAGAGTTCCGATGAAAAGTAGACCCAAAAGTAATTTACGACTCTGTGTGTGTGTGTGTGTGTAAAGGAAATTCCATGCACCGAAAAGTACAAACGGAGCGAATGGCAGACATTATTCATAATTCAAGTTTGAATCGTCTATCTCAGTATACCCGCTTTCGAGTTCGAGATCCGTACAGTCTGTTCCATAACGCTGGCATCAAGGGATTCAGGTCGCAATTATGGTAAAATAAGTTTGTAGAATCGCGCGTCGCATCGCTCGATGTGACCTTGTTCCAGAGTTGCTGTCTGTTTTGCGCTGTGACATTTTTGTCGCGGTGTATTCTCGTCCATAGTAGTTTATTGGTCTGTGCTACGTCAATGGACAGCGTTGAAACACTTCGTCAGCCTGTTGAAAAAAGGTTGTCGGCGAATCCGTGCAACAGCCCCGGCCTTTTACAATCTGCCAGACAATCCACGGCGACACGCATTTACACGTGCATTCATGCTTCACATGGTCACTTCGAGTAAGTTCTATGAGGACAGGTAAACAACTGCTACACGAAAATAAAGGTACTTAATTTGAAAACGAGATTTACACGTGTGAAACATATGCGACGCACATTTTCAAAAAAATCTTTACATTTCTCTTCCTCGAATTCGCTGGAACATTCTAATATTTGCTTCGCGAAAAAAGCATCAAGATTAGTGTTGATACAATTTTCAGCAAATAAAACGAGCACTTGTTCAAACTTTCCTGTTTGAAAGAAGATTTCTTTCTTTTTCTGTGTTCCCGCAAATGTCGAGGATCGACGTTAACTAAAGGACGTCATTAACCCTTTAATTACGCGCACTCCATTTTCTACGTAACTGGTTACATGGAATGTCACATCACTCCGACATAAATGAATTTTCATTCAACGACATAGCTATTTTAATGCAAAATAAATATTTGCACTTGGATATACGCTTTCAATTTCTTCTTGAAACTACTTTAACATTTCTGTCGACAAAAAACACAATTATTAACACCGTTTACATTCTTGGATGATCAGAGAATTTGTTTGTCAACTACATTGAGTATTGCAGAACATTTTGGTTATTGACGTAAGGGTTGGAAATGATTTTCGTCGAGGAACAATCGACGATTGCTGTTCCCTGAGGGGTCTGTCTGCAGGGGAGAGAGCTTCGGAAAGAATATAATACAAAATAAGTTGTAACGGTTGATTTCCGTATTGCCGGCGGCGATCTGTTCCGCGGAAACAAAGGAGCGGAACAATTAACCGACAGCGGGGAACACGCGCGTCACATCAAAGTCGCAAACTGGTTCTTGCGGGGGTTCAAGGGGCGGAGTGGCTTTCGGTCGAGGGTACGAGGGATTTAACGTTTTCGTTCAGCGAAGAATCTTTTCTTGCGCTGGAGGAAATTGAGAAAGGGATTGGAAGGTATTGTCCGGGAGAAGAAGGTCGATTAATTAAAGAGAAAATTTCGAGGAGCACGCTCACCTCCGCAGTGGATCTCGTTCTCCAATGGGATCTGCCGGAACCTAATTCAATCAGACACCTTCAGCTGCGTTTGTTTGTTCGGCTCGCAACCGATGTGCACGGGGGGCCGATCAATCCTCCTGGCTACAGGTACACACTGTAAACGTGGCCGTTAATCGATAATCGATAACGGCTGCTCATAATAAATTGTTTAAATCAACCGCTTCGTTTGACGCCGCTAATGCATTCATCGGGGCGGCCGACGGGGAGGGGTAGCTTCTGGGTAAAACAAACAGGAGAGGGAAGGCCAAACTGCTAAACTCTCGCCACCTAAAACGTCAATGTGATTCTCCGTTGAGCGTACTCGAAATTGCTATCCGAGGTCTACTCTGCTCGTCTTAATGTTGCTCATCCATGCTGAACTGGCAGCAAGAAATGTACAAGACGCACCAAAACCTGTGGACGTACGCTCAATTATTTTTTCCACAAGAGAAACACTCGTAACTTTTGAACCACTCATCTCCCACGTTTGAAACTTGGATTTTTGGCATTTTCTCGTCGAAATCTACTGAATTACATAGGAAGAAGGCCACAATTTCTGGCTACGCAAGTTCCAGAGCAGCCTGAGAGATATTAAATATACTTTAAGTCAAGTAACCCGAAGATCATTTAGCAAAAGTTAGTTTTTACAAACTCAATTGTAATAGAAGAAGCATAATACAAATGTACGTCTTAACTGAACGGTGTTAAGGATGTTCTGGAGGTATATAAAAACGCAATAAAATCTTTGAAAATTTGACAAGATATAATTCTTAGTAAATTAATGCAATTACCAAAGTTTTGGTTCGATTCACTACACCGTTTAATATGTATAGCAACTTAAAGTTTGCACATTTTAACACGTGTTCTTATGGAGAATTCATTAAATTCCACTTCAAACCCTATTAAAACCTTGAAAAAACGCAACTAGAAACTCCAGTTTTTTTTTTATATATAGTAAAAATTATGTAATTAATTATGTTCAAAATGTATTACGATTCACTAAATTCATGAAATTTAGTAATTAAACGAAAGGTTTTTATATTAATCTATTTTTTTCATGCAAAATATACTCGTGAATGGCTTTCATTGCCAATATATTGATAGATTTCAAATTTCTTGTACTTTTGTCTCCCATTGTACCTCCAGAACATCCTTAATCGGAAGAGTGTGAATACGCTGGCTTGATAAATCGATATTTGTGTCGCAAAGGAACGATGTTTAACACGATTACATGAATGCGCTAAAACCATGTACTTTATAACAAGTTTAAGAGTATAGAATATATTTCGAAACATGTTAAACAGCGGTGATTTCGTTGAAAAATAATGAAACGAGAAATACCGCTCGAATTCGGCCGAAAGGACAGAAATTCAATTCGACGATCAGAGGCATCTCTGTACTGGCCTGGGTGAATTCGTCGGTAAACGTTTGTACGAGAAATGTTGACAACACCGATCCCGTACTTTTAAACGATAATTAATTCCTCGTTGATTCTTATTGTCCGGATCATAGCTATTCAGTCTACGTGCGGCTGGAATGTGGGGAATCGATTGGACGCGAATCAATGGAAAATTAATTATCGTTATGACCCTGATAATACGCGCCGTTTTAGGAATCAAACGTTAGCTACTCGATAACGGGAAAAATCGAATAGTCGTGTAGATTCTACCGTAGCCGCGTTTCGCCGGGAGTTTATCCGTCGGATGAAAACGCGGCTTTATTTTTGCGCAACCGTCGATTCACTGGACGCGACTGATAAACTGACGGCGTGAAATTTATCGTGGCGCATTACGCTCGGCTAAATTGATTTCCTCCGCCGGTAACCGGCCCGATTAAAAGGCCGTTTATGACTACTGAAAATTGTGTATGCCGCCGTCCCAGGGCTCTACTATATCTCACGGCATTCTGCGCGAGTCATTGCTCGAGGCAGAAGTGCTGTCAAAGCCCCGGCTAAGATAAGCTTGACGGAGTGGCGAAAGTATAATAATAAAAAAAAAAGAAACTGAAAACCACCGCTGTTTCAAAAGTATTAACTGTCATAGCTTCCTGCGGATGCGTTTATTATATCTGCTGATCGACGATCCTTTCATTCCCATTGTCGGCGATCGGATTTTTGTCAATCAAAGCGAAAGCCGCTGTCGTCGTTTTAAAGTAAATCCGATTATTTCCACGAAAACAATTTTTTCAATCTTTTCGGAAACTTGCTTCAGATTCCCTGCATTTACATAGTTCCCTCCACGTTCTCCAAACGCGTCTGACGGCGAAGTAAAAAAAAAAAAAAGGTGGAAGGTATTAAAAAGTAGTCGAATCGGTCCCTCGATCCTTCCAGTGTTGACTCTGCGAAGGTCGAAGCTGATCTGACAGATACATGCCGAATATTTCCATAAATATTTGCAAACACACGTATCGTAGGTTTGCTGACAAATAGTAGCTGATACACGATGTAATAAATCGCTGAACGTTACACAGAAAATGCTAATATAGCGACGCGAAGGACGCACACTCGGCATGGAACGATTGATATGCCATAATATTTCTGCAGATATTACGAGAAATTTTTATCCACTTCGCCCGGAAATATTGCTTCACGAGTAAGTACCACGGATTCAGACTTCTCACGACACTCTATTCAACATATTTCTTCTGCGATTGTTCGTTTTGTTTCTTCCCGTTTCTCGATTCGTTATCCAGTAATTTCTTCGTTTAAACGAACATCGTTAAACTGTTACGAACGGTTCAATTTCTTTCCAGGAATGTTGTAAGTATTACATTTTTGGGTCGGGCTTGCGTTCATCGCAGGATCTCGAGGGAGCGTGAATCATTAACCGAGACAGATCGGCAATTTTCAATACAGAATGGTTAACTAGTAGAGTAAATTACTCGAGCGTAATTAGAGCAAGCAACCGGCTAATGAAATTTGACATGGCTCTGTTTAGAAACACGCTTCCCTGTACAAGAGCCCGTGTTCCTACGCGAACGTATTCGCCCATCGAAACTAATAGCAACAAACGCGCAGGAAGACAAATTAATTACACTAATAGCGTTCAATTAACTGTTGTCGCACACAATACGAATCTACTTTTTTTCATTTAAGCTTCGCGTCGGAAAATGAATTGCGAACTGGATGGTGGGATTCTAATTAAATTCTTTTAGGATGCACACGATCCAACGGTACGAAAACGAAAAGGTGACCCGTTTCGAAGTAGCGAGAAGACTGCTAAAGTATTCACAAAGGTTTGATTGCATAAAATAACATGTTGGACAAAGATTTACCATCGCTCTATTATTCTTTAATATCTACAGCGGCTTAGATTCTACGCTAATGGTAATTTCGTCCCCTACGCAAACACAATATGGCGTGCACAGGTAGCGAAGGTCGCGCCGCTGTTGGGCTAAGGTAGCAGTAACGTTATTGCAGCGCCAAAACTCATTATCCTCCATCATTTAGCATATAAATGAACTACAGGCCGCGGGACGTCGCAATTTTGAGCTGGCCCGTGTAACACGCGTCTTTGTACATATGTTTACGAAACGCGCAATAGAAACTGCTCAATATCATAATTCCCCATTTCCTCGACCGAGAACCGTGACGCAAACACTCGCACTTACTTGCGTTCGAGGCTTTCGTCCTGCAAACGCCTCAACGAGAAATGAGACTTCAGAAAATTTTCCCTTGTCGTTAACTATCTGCTGTCCTGTAAATCGAAGAAACTCAATATTCGATTCGACGATTCAAAAACGAATTCCGACTTCTAGAAGTCGGTTCAAAATAATGGAAAAATTCCTCTGAGCGAAGTCAAATGCTCGGAATGAAGAGAGACGGCCAGCTTAAGAAAGATCCAGGATAATGGTCTTTTAATCTTCCGGAGGAATGTTCTCCTTGAAACGGCACGTAGTAGCTATCATAAAGGTGTGACGACAGCTACATGCTGCCGAATAGTGAAAATTACGCCTCGTAAAAGCAGAACCTCTGAGAGAGCCAACGGTGTAGATTGATCTTTTGTAGGATTATTTCCTTCGAGAAGCACAATACAATTTTCTGTCTTGTTGTTCCGTGCGAGTATCGGGCGACTGTCCCGTGGCGCGGCTCGGAGTCACTTTGCGCAAACGTTTACAGACGGAATCACAATCGAACATTTCGAATACACTGTTTGATGTTTAAGCAGTTGCTTGTAATTGGCTTCGCGCAGTCAACAAAACGTTTGATCCCGGCCTCGCCTTGTTAATTCAAAAAGGCGCGCGTTTCCGCTCCGCGAGCTCCCCGAAACCGTTTTACGCCGGACAAAGGGCGTTTCCTTCGTCGTTTACAGTCGCCCTCTGGCCGTTTAACAATTTCTTACTTCCGGCGCAAACAGAATTTCGACCCGGGCGATTCCATCCAAGTATCAGCCCTTTTGAACCCTTCCGAATCCCCGGTTGCAGAGCTTGCTATTGGGAAAATTCGCTGTGCCGTTTCCCAGGCCAGCTCGCCAAGGGCAGATGTCTGCGCTGTGCGGCATTGGCGGCGAACTATCGATGATTTACTCTCATTATCGATAGTAATCATTTTACTTGACAAGTATAGCTAAAATCCGATAAAACTAGTCATTGATCTAACTTGAAAAATGTCTTTTATCCTAGACTAACCAACAGTATCAAAATTGAAGAAGAACTAAAATATTATTCCGAACGTCTCGAGTTTTATTTTCGTTTCGAAGAAAATTTGTCAGGGTTTGGTAATAGGAACCCACCGCCGACGAGAAACGTCACCGGTTATTCGGCGATACAACCGAAATAACACGGAAACGAGACTTTTTTTTCACCGTTCCCCGCGAACCACTTCGATTTCCTACGGACCGGATTCGACGGGGACATCGTTGATTGTAACGTCAATCCTCCGCATCGGAATGCAGCCGTCGTCGTCCCTTCGCCGGCGACATTCGCGATTTCCACGTTTTAATTGCGGCCATTCCGTGTTCCGGTTGCGGCGTGAAACCCGTCGACTCGATTCAACTCGGTTCGATTCGTTTCAATCGGTTGCATTCAACACCCTCGACACGTCTGTTAAGGCGAATTTAGACTATTCACTTTGTAGCTATGCCCCGAACGATTCGTGCACAATGAATGTGCATATAAAGTGAAGAAGTGCGAAATCGCCTTAAGAATTTCTCTTAATAAAACATACCTAAAGTGGGCACCTATTTGGCGCTATCAACAAATAGTCTTGACGCACAAGCGGTTTGCGAGTCGTATAAGTGCATATAAAGTAACGAAGTGTGAATTCGCCTTTATATTTTTTTCTAAATAAAACATGACTGAAGTATTAAAGACTAAAATTTCTGTCTTTCGCTGGGCCAAATGTTAAAGTCTGCTTCCATATTATTTCATTTCTAAATAACTGTGATCTTCGTGTTTAAGGGTGAACAGAAAGGATAATGTTGTATACCCTTATATTTAATTTGATAAGGTTGCTCGCTATGTATACTTCATTTTTATTTATATATCATGGCCTAATGTTGTAATAAATCTATTATAAGATTTTCTATTATAAAAAATAAAGTAGTCGCCTATTTGGCGACATAAACAAATAGTCTTGACGCACAAGCGGTTCTCTGCGAGTCGTATAAGTGCATATAAAGTGAAGAAGTGTGAATTCGCCTTTATATTTTTTTCTAAATAAAACATGACTGAAGTATTAAAGACTAAAATTTCTGTCTTTCGCTGGGCCAAATGTTAAAGTCTGCTTCCATATTATTTCATTTCTAAATAACTGTGATCTTAGTGTTTAAGGGTGAACAGAAAGAATAATGTTGTATACCCTTATATTTAATTTCATAAGGTTACTCGCTATGTATACTTCATTTTTATTTATATATCATGGCCTAATGTTGTAATAAATCTATTCTAAGATTTTCTATTAAAAAAAATAAAGTAGTCGCCTATTTGCGACATAAACAAATAGTCTTGACGCACAAGTGGTTCTCTGCGAGTCGTATAAGTGCATATTAAGTGAAGAAGTGTGAATTCGCCTTTAGCCGATCATGGCTCATTAGACGGTACATCGAACGGATACCGCGAAATCAATTCGCGTGCGGACTACCGTTGTTATAACGTTACCGCGTCTCACCTCGCTACCGTGAATATGATCGTTGAGACGATTATAGGATAACTCTCGTGCGAATGTTCACGTGGCTGGGATAACTCGCGCGAACATTGTGCGATCGGTACATAGAACTCCAGCGAATATATCCGCCAGCGAATCTGCAACCGACGGTAATGTAACCGCGAGTTCAGTGATTCCGCAGATTGCGTTCCCCTGTTCTATTCGGCCTGGCTAATTTATTAAAATGATTGAATCCAGGCCAGAAAGCCGGGGGCGGCTACGATCATTGCATTGTCTCGCTTATTACACGCTATTTCGTACTTGGCGCCCGGCGAAAGAATTTCCGGTCTGTTTGACTCAACGAAAAATATCTTGAACCAAAATCAATGAAAATTAGAATGACTTCTCCGCCGTTCGAACATAATAATTTTTTAAAGAACGTTCGTGGAGAAACTGCAATACCGTTGATTTGGTTAAACAATTACGCAGCCACGAGAAGGCACGTTTCCCTGGGAGACGTTCAGGGCCGATGCCAATGGTATTTTCGTGATCCGAAATTTTTTGCCATACACTCGAGCAGTTCGCATGCAATTTGAGCCGGTTCACCCGAACGAACCGTTTCAGTATGTGAGCAGCGTTTCCTCTCAAAGGGTTAATGAAGGATCGAGCATGGGTACAGGGGTGGAGAGGACGGGTGTGGGCCGATAGAGAGGGGCACGAGGGCGACGTAAAAGAGAGAGGAGCGCGGAACGTGATGCCAAAACGTGGGCGCGGCTTACGAACAGACATTTTCCTTCGCGTATCTCTCTGCCGCGTATCGATCTGCCAGCGGAACGTGCAGTCAAAAACGAAATGCTCGCGAAGCGCAAAACGCGGCCAAAAGGAAAGGTTGGCCCGTTCGTTAAACCACGATGGATGCCGTCCTGAGTTCACTAAGGTCTCGGCTGATAGGGCGAATCGAATTTCTTCCCCGTCAAATATCGCCGTCGTTAAAGAAAATAATTTTGATTAATCGGTGAAACGTATCTTATTCTTATTCGATACCAGTGTTCTCTGAAATATGAAAACGGTCCAAGTGAAAATTAGAAGAAAAATGAATTCATCAGTTATTTCACATCGTATTATTTTAAACTAAATTTAATGTAATCTTTACAATAGTGTGGGAAATGAACCGTTTGATAGTGCTTGTTACTTCAACATTATATGGAATTCATTTAATGTTAATATCCTTTTCCTGTAAATATATCTCGAAACAGGAAAGACTTGGAGCATGTTCATAATTATGGGCAGAATTATTAATATTTCTTGATTGTATAAGTACATATCATTCTTCAATGTAATTAGTACATTAAAATTTTCTCTATACGAATACTTTCGTGTATCGATGCTTCCTATAAACGAACGCTTTGATAACGAATATATGTATATGTATTCCGTGAATGAAATTACATCAGTTGCATCGTCCAATTAAGGGGGATACCCGGCAGAAAATTGATATGTCGGTCATATCAAATTAATTTAGACGCTTTCACGGTCCAGAATAATGAGAAACAGACATTTCCTTGTGGGTCAAATTGTAATCCGAGCGGTGTACGAGATTTAAGCGAGAAAAATAAAATGGTAACAGCCGCTGTTGTCAATTGTTCCAAGTTGTTTCTTTACCGTTGCTCTTCAATTGCGGGCATCAAATTTAATTAAGCCACGCGGATTCATTCTTCGCGGATCTTTTTCATTGCATAATCTCAGCTCAACGAGTGATGCAATATTTTTAAACGGTGTTTGTCTTCCCACTAAACAAACAATTCTTACTTTATTCCTGTTCGAGGTAATTGTAACGTGCATCTCACGAGATTCAGTTTTCCCAACGGATAGTTGTGTTTAGGGTTAATAAAGTTACCCGAAACATTCCGGTGTTAAGATAGAAAGACGAGCGCGGCTTACGTGACTCTAACAATCTTAATGGATGTCGCCGTCGTGTATTCCAGTAAATTTATTATAGACCTGGTTATCCTAAGCCCATATACTTAATTTGCACGGAAGCATGTGTGTCGAGCCAGGTGTAAGTACAAGTACGCTGGAGAAGCGCAACTTGGAAAAGTTAGCAGAGTGCCCGGAGTCATTAGCGAGCATCCAACTTTGATCGGCGATGGTGCAAAGAGTTTTGCAGCCGATAATCATGGCGAATACCGAAAGTTCCGTCGCTTTTTTCTTCTCGCAAACGCTATTACATTGTGCCGGATATTCTCTCGCACGAAATTCACTTGATACTCAGCGGGCGCGCGCGCGCGCGCGTCCTCCCTAGCCTGCATAAAATTATGTAATCCAATCTTATAGCAAGTCCTTCCACGCCGGGCACGGTCGTGTTCAATTTAGAAATTCGCAAGGGCCGCCCCTTCGTGTTAATTGGTATGGATGTTTATTTAACGTTAAAGTAAATGTTCTCTTGGCTGTTGTATCTTGCGATTGATGCACAAAAATTTGATTTTGAAATTGCTTAAAAAATTTCTCATCAAAATACCACAAATTTATCTATTGTATAAATAAAAATCAAATGCTGTTCGTTAGTAAGCGCGTTACTTGAGAACGGTTGGACCGGTTTGGCTATTTTTTTTTAATGTTCGTAATAGTCCGAATAAAGTTTTAGGGAAAGAAAAATTTGGAGAGGTTGCTGGGAAAATGGAAAATTCGGAAAAAACTAAAAGTGCTTTTTGAATATTTCAATATAACAAAAAGACGAATGCCGATTTTAATCAATATATCAATAGGTATTTATATTATCGACGTCTGTTTAAAAATTTAGAGAAATTTGGACACTAAAACATTTGAATCGCTGTTAGTGCTCGGTAGTTTTAGTGTTAAATTAGACTAGATTTTTGTGTGTTTCTATACAAATTGCGTTAACATCTTTTTGTTTGCCGGTGGGAGAGAGCGATTTTCGCTGTTTTTTGTTTATAATGTAAATTTGTATGGTCGCTATAAATGCATAAAGTTCACGGTCCAGTTACCGTATTGTAGCGGTGATGCGATGTTCTAGTGGCCAAGCAATTTATATTTTGGAAAAACGGAGTCCGGCGCGGTGGCGTGACACGTTTCTATCATTCATTCTGACGCACACAATCCCACTGACAGCGTTCTTTTGCTTCTGTTTCAGGTGAGTCAACGAATTTCCAGGGGGAGGAAATTCGCGCTTCGGTTGGATCGGATTTGTTCGGTCGGGCGCAACTTCCATCGACCTGTTTCACTTGGAACGGTGACAAGATTTGCATTTCGACCGGGGAGGGGCTACAGCCCCTCGGCCCCGATTAATTGGGTTAATAAGGAAACCAGCTGGCTGATCGATATTCACTTTGAACCGGGCTGGTCTCGTATTATCGTTCCCGATCTATCAATCTTTCATTTTTATCTCCCCGATGCGGCGCGCCGCGCGGAATAATTCAAGAGTGTGAACCCTGGGCCTCGTTAAGTCAACATAAATACTTCACCGGCCTCGACGAACCAGACAATTCATTTCCGTGACCCAGACGCGTTGTTTATTAATTTCTCGAGCGACTAATGAATTACAAAATTCTTTACTTCATCTATATGGTCTTGTGTTGCTTAAATAGGATGCAGAAATTAAAAAAAAAATAGGAGATGATAATAGCTACCTTGAAATAAAGACAGCAAAATTGATATTTGTTAGTCTACTCCTGTTATTTACCCGGCACAAATACATAAAGCTTTGCGATCCAGCGATATTGACACAGCAAATAAATAAGTATACGGACAATCTCGCTCTTTTTTAAAAACGTGTCTAGCCATTGCCGGATGTAATCGAATTTTATTTCAAATCGAGGATTGAAAATGTTGCCCTGTTATCGACAGAAGTAACATTTTCAAAAAATGTCCGAAATCGATGTTTTTTTGGTTATACGCGGGGGCGAAGTAAGGATCGGTGAAATTGGTTTTGCGCGAAGTAACAGTGTTTGTCTAATCGAAAAACTTCGCGGGCATCGGTAACGGAGGAATTGCAAACTGGACCGAAGGATCGAGTAACTTTCTCGGAGAAATTCGAAGGAAGGAAAAGGATGAACGAAGTGAAGACTCGAACGAAAAAAATCTCTACCGGTTTGAAAAAGGATCGTCGAAGTTGCAACAAGTGACCCGGCCGGTGAAAAAGAACTGTACTTTCGAAGTAACTTCTTTCGAAACAACCAGTCGAACCATGAGCCTCGTACACGGATGGGCGAATAGCTGTAAGCAAGGGATTTTTCTTCTGGAACATGGACGATAGATTTGTCAGTTTCCAGAGAATATATTTCCTCGTGGACTATTTCCGCAGCGAGAATCACCACGGAAGTGAGCATTGCAAGGTTCATTCTCTTTTTCAATTAGTTTCGCCTCGGTCTAAATAAACCTGCGCAACTTCTATTCAGTTTGTTCAAGGTGTATTGTATTTTGAATATTGGAAATTGGTAAAAATCGGGTAAAATAGTCGTACGTAGGAGGCGGCCATTTTCTCTGAATGCGACGCGAAGAAATTGGCTCCTCCGGTTCATCGGCGGTAGAAAATCATCGGGGTCCGGATTAGGTAGTCGTGGCGGGGCGCAGCCGGCATAATTACACGAAAATTTCATTAAACGCGTGTCCGGCTCCTGAAACGTTATTAAAACCCGAAGTTGTTCATGAATTTATTAGTCAGCCTAATATTCATCCGACGCGACGGCGGACGGGCTCCGTGTGCATTTAGAGGCACGCTATTTGATCAGCGGGACGAGCGGGCTCTCGTGTACACATGGACGTTATTAGCGAAGAAATGAAAGCGGACGGAGCTCGTGTGCGCTCAAGCTACTGAAAGGATTAATCTTTTTAGCGGATGTCTCCTCGGCCTTTCTTTCTCTCTCTCTCTCTCTCTCTCTCTCTCTCTCTCTCTCTCTCTCTCTCTCTCTCTCTCTCTCTCTCTCTCTTCTCCCAGACTCTCCCTTCGCTTTCCACCCTTCCGCGGTATCGCGCGCATTCTGCCGCCGGTTTATCGATGGTGGTTCATTTGCCGAGTGTTCCGAGCACACCACAATGAATATATCTCGGCGAATTCGCCAGAGCCGCACACGCGTGTCGATACAACCGTGTTCCGCTACGCCAGTTGTTTGTTCGTTAATTCTGTGGTTATAAGGAAGAACGCCGCATATCGCATACTTTCATTTTCGAGATATCGCCGTTTAAAGTTTTAATGCGAACGAATGAACCCTTCACCGCATCATTTTTTTAAAATTGGGATGATAAAATTGAAAGCAGGTCAGTTTTTGTGTTTTATTTAAGGGAAAAATGTTAAAAGAAATTAAAACAACATTTTCAGAAAAATAAACATAATTTAGAATAGTTAGAATATATGATATAAGATATCAGATATGATATACTATGCAGCGAAGGGTTAAACATAGGACATCGGTTAGATTCTATTATTTTTTTCAGCTTTCTCATAGAATTTCTGTAAACACGTAAATCCTATACTCTAAAGCTCAATCAATGCATAACCTCAAATTTTTTGAAATTGTGATATGCGTCGTTTATCCTTACAACCACATATTATTTTCCATTTTTTGGTTCATCTCTCGCTCTCTTTATCTTTGTATCGATTCTTGTTCTTCTTCTTTTTCCAACCATCATTTAAGCGACCTCAGGTTCTGGAAGTTAGGGTTGCTCGCTGCCCTGTGTTCAACAAGAACCATTGTTCCGACAGGTCGGACCCGCGAGCGATTTAATTGCAACGTTTCCACTCGAACTGAAGAAAACAGAGGTTCGTCGGGATAGCCAATTAACGGTGGACAGAGGATATCGAAGTTGAAGTTTATCTCGAGTCCGGGAACTGTATTTTCGAGATGGCCGGTTCGACGACGCCCCGCCGACAGCCTTCAATGGAATTGTTCGCATAAATGCACCGACACTCCGCAACTGTACCGAGTGTTATGCATTTGGCAGCCCTGCGACCGCGAGCTGTTTCTTCGAGGCTTCTTCTTGGCTTCTGACATGTAACCCTTAGCGAAATGTTTAGTCACCGTTAAAAATGACTAAACATTTAAAAAATGACACAGAATGGAATTATTTTTGGTAGCAAGAAATGTTTCATTTTCGAGTCAACGTTATGTTTATTTTTCTGAAAATGTTGTTTTAACTTTTTTCAATATTTTTCCCTTAAATGAAGCATAGAAACTGATCTTCTTTCAATTTCCTCATCCCAATTTAAAAAATCCATGCAGCGATGGGTTAACATAGCCCCGATTATAAAAGGTTAAATATTTTATTAATATACACATTAAATGGTTATAGAAACATTTATCGCAAGTGATCAAGGCTTCTACTCGGAAATTAACACGCGCACAATTGATCCGGTTTATGAATATGTATGTTGACACAATAATATAATAATTGCAGACCGGATCCGTTTCGGCCGGAAAAAAAGGGATACCATAATAAATATCGTGTACGGGATATTCTCCAGTGGCGAGGGAGAATTGATTCGAATAACATTATTCATTTCATAATACATGTCGTCCTCGTAAATTGATTTTAATTCAACACTTTTAATCTGTCGGATTAAATTCCTCGTGTCCGTTAAATCAATTTTATTTCACCAATCACTGGATTATGCTACCCACCGGCATATATCCACCCGTGCAAAATGAAAAAGCGTATACTCGTTCTACAATTTCATATGTTATTTCGGTTTTTATTTTTCACTTTTTTTTTCTTCTTCCACCCCGGTTATAACGTTTTGCTTCGTTCGTTGCCACGCGAGGCTCGCCGAACGCCCCCGCGTAACGATCGACGAGAGTTCGTTGCCGAACCTTTTGTTCCGGTACTGACATTCGTTACCACGGTCATTTGAGTATCGCGTAATTTGCTTTTCACGTAATGTTACACGGAATACCTCGTTTCGTGAATTTAGTCTCGTACAAAGATGATCGACAATGCTCGTTCGTCAGTGTTCCGTTAGGCATTCAATTTCGATTTCCAAAGGCCCTGCTAACCGGAATGCTTTAATCTCTGCGAAATCCATAACGAAAAATACATGGTAGGTACCCTGCGACGCCTCGAAGCGAAATTTTCCAGCTATTTCAAAAATTGTTTTCATGGAAAGAGATTCAAAGTTTCGACAATAGCAGCGCGACGTAAAAAGAAACGTTCGTTATCTGTATCAGTTGACTTTTCATACAATTTTGAAGCTGTTTGTTTCTTTGGTACATTCGACCATTATAGTGTTGGGATAATAGTTAATTGGATAATAAAACTTCAAGACTGTCACTGTAACATGTTTTTAGCTACCTGTTAATATCTTTATCCGCTCTGCTTTCATAAAATTTTAATGGGTTCTGTGTGCTTGATACAATTTTCTTCATACTGTCGGTAGGCATTCAGTTAATAGAACCCTGGACTATTATAGTAAAATTTATATTTAGTTAAAATTCGAAAGTAATTTCGCTTTTCGTGGAGAGATGTTGTTGCTTCTATTTCTTATAACTAGATTGCGGATCTTTATGCGAAATAAAAATTGTTTACAAGCACAAGCTGTGATGAAAATTACACAAAATGTAAATGAATAGAACCTTATCATTTTTCGGAGCTAAAACATTTTAACCGGTATTCGGTAGGTTTATTTTCCCTTGAGAAAATTAAGCGACTTCCCGAACGACCTACTAGTTTGTTGAAAGATAAAATCTCAAGAGTGTCGATTTAGAATAATCCTTATGTATACTGTATGCAGAATATACGTCTTCGAGATAGGACATTTCCAGCTAGCAGACGCGGTGTTTGGGCAGCGGAACGTTCGAGCATTATTCCGTTTGATTGGCTGAAGGAGCGTTCACTTTATTTCTCGCAGTTTTCATCCACTTCAGCCAGCTCGGGGAAGTATTTCAATCTCCCGCGGCCGGTATAAACTGCGGTGAATCCAAGATCGAGATTAAAATATTCTCATCCAGCGGTTGAAAAACGGCGCCGCGCATAATTTCCCCGTGTGAAACTGTTTCAGTGCCGGGAGAAATCCGCGAGCCCCGGCCCTTTCTTCTCGGGTAATGTCCGTTTTTACGGACAATAAATGAAGTTGTTTACCACGTGAGACCGGTAAACACCCCGACGCGACGGCCGCGCCGTTGCCTCGCCGGATAAAAAAACGCTCTTTCTCTCTCTCTCTCTCTTTCTGTCTCTGCCCCAGGAAGGGAAAAGGAATTCACTTGCAAATAAGTTTATTTACGATATGATTATCCGGGGTCGCGCGTATCCACGGACCACGAATAAAAGGCCGAGTGAAAACTTTTGTCCGCAATAAAATTTCTATTAAAGCGCGCCCGTAACCAACAAAAATTCTCTCTCTTTCTCTCTCGCGGATTCCTTGCCGCGGCCGCGTTAAACAGGAAACAAGTTGTAGTCTGACGAAAAAGGGACGAGGGAAACGGCGTGAGAACGAGAGGGGAAAAAACGAGAGAAAAGTCTCTCGCGCTCCTCCGAGAGGTTTCTGTGGACAGAGTTTTCCGCGCGGCGGGAAATGAAACTGATCGTCTCGCGTTTCTGTCCTGGAAACCTTTCGTTAAAATTATACGGAGGAAAACAATATTTCCTTCTCGTTACCCGGCATCACCTCGACTCCGTATCCGTCCGACGCCATTGGCTGCATCCGCTCCCCTCTCATCTTGGAAAAATGAATTTCCTCAATTTTTATCGAGATTTGCTGCCTGTACGCGGACACGTTTTCTTTACAAGAGGTTGCAGCCTGTTCGGAAAATGAAAAATTCAGGTCGATTTCTAATGGGTACGTCGTTCAGCAAATTTTAATTTTCTTGCCTCATTTCGAGGAAATTAAAACAATGTAATCTCTTAGAATGTTTCTTACGGAAATTACACTGGTAACGTACAGCCGTTTTATAGACAGAACAGAAACTGAACGAGAACGCGAGTAAAAAGTCTGGGAGGCGCGCCAGTAAAAATTGCTGTGCCATTATTCAAAATATTGTTTACATTACTAAACATGTCTTCAATATGTTTCTGTAATTTTCGATTCTTGTACACAAACTTTAACAAAGTGGTACCAAATAAACTTCTATTTGCATTGGTAGTAACATTTGTATATCCAAAGTTGATACTGCAGCTTTCTTTGAAAATTTTTATGAACCATTAGACATTTAAGTACTGTATGAGGTATTATATCAAATTCGTATCCACCAAATTGAAAGAATTATTGAGAATGTCAATATTTTATTTAACATGATTATTGCGAGTTGAAACTGAACCGTCAAAATGAAGCCCCGAAGAAGCAGGTTCGCTGATCGAACTGCAACGAAACCGGAGATGTTCTGGCTCGCGTAAAATGCATCCGCGATACAACAGGGAATAAAAATTAGAAAAGTTGGAGACGGGGTGGCATGGAGAAAATTCTGCTGGAAAAAAAAGATAAGAAAAAGCATACGCGAAAGAATCGTAGTTAGAGCTACACCGCGGGCTTTTCAACCGGGAAATTTAATTGGCTGTTCTCGAACTTTTTCTCGAGCCGAGCATCCACCCCTTTTTTACCAGACTATGGTCACTGGGGATGATTATACCGGCCTGGGTTTGCACTGATCTTGAGCCACACGAACGCGATAGAAATATTTCCTCCTTGTTTATCCGTCCGCGTGTACGCACACGCACGCGAGGGATTTTTTTTCGTTTTCACGTTCCCGAGCACCGTTTAATTGGTTCTTCGCGGACTGCCGAAGATTCGCGTGTTTTGATTTACGAAGCGAGATCGATCCGGAATGAGGGAGAATTGCTTGGGCCACGAGTGCGCGATGGCGCTAATCAGTTTGCGCGATAACCGAGAGAAATGCACGGCCGCTTGCTTGCTCGATCAATCCCGATCCTCTGCGGAATAATGTTCGAATGGTTCTAGCTTTTATAAAAGGTGTTTTGTTTTAGCTTACAAGCAGGGGTTGAAAACGGTTATGATATCGTTTTCGGTTCTCAAAACAGTTATAAGAACCGAAATTGTCTTAAAACAGTTATGAGTGAAAAAGGTTCTGCCTTATATCGATTTCGGTTCCGGTTCTACGGAACCGAATATATATATATATATATATATATATATATATATATATATATATATATATCGGTTATATTTTATAATACATATAAACTAACATATTAATTAAGTCAAATATAATTATTCATTATATACATATGTTGAACTGAACTATAACTGATACAGAACCAAAAAATATAAGTTGCATAGTTGTAGAACTGATACGGGACTAATATATTATGGATTTTTAAGAACCGAAACCGATTTAAGATTCGAAAAATAACAGTTATAGAACCGAAACGGAATCGATATAATATCGGTTCTGTAGAACCGAAACCGAAACCGATATGTACAAGAACCGATATATCTATAATAGTTATAATATTTTTTCGGTTCTTACCTGTCAATCCCTGCTTACAAGGGATGTTACCCTACCGTAACACGCCGATTATCATAAAATGTTAGTACGATAAAGAACACGAAACTATATTTTATACTTTTGTAGCTGCCGACATTGATGTTAAGGGCGTGAAAAATCCAATTTACTGAATATCTTCGAAACTATCAGAACCAGACGAGAATTTCAAAACCCAATTTGTGCGTCCTTGAATGACGAGTCTTTCGGTGTAAACCAATTTTTAAAAAGTGATTTCTTTAGAAAGTCACTTCATTTTTATATATTAATGCCACGAATTGGTCATTCAAACAAAACAAGATTCTACGTCAGAAGTTAACTGTTTGTGTTAATTTTTTAACTTTGAAGTTCCACCTGGCTTAACAGAAAAGCAACCCTTTTAGAATCGACTCCTGAGGCCGTCGTAGGTTACGTTCTACTAGAGCTAGGTTTGATTTCGACGTACGGTTTCGCGGTATCAAAAACACGGTTTCGGCCAGGCCACGTTTCCAGACCTGGCGAAGCATCGACCCTGTCTCGAGTTTAGGCGAACAATGCGCCTGCGCCGTGTGCGGAAATTGCCGTGGAAATTTTTAGATCCTCTCAAGAGGCAACGATAAGCGCGCATCCCCAGCATCGCACGGGCCCCCTTTTTCCGCCCCCCCCCCCGGAAATCGCGCTCCTGAGGGAAGTTTTACGCCCTGTCGAGCCTGCATCCGAAAATTCACCGATGGATACGTGTTTGCCCAAGAAACGCTGTCGTCGGTTCCTCCACCCCCGCAACTGAGCCGCCACTTCCTTTCTTCTCGACGTGTACTTACAAGGGATGAAGGCAACTGACACGCGATGATTTTCATGCGCTTTTACCGATGAAAAACATATTAGACACGTATGCGCTCTTTCCCGGTGAAATTGGCTCGTCCGATGTACCGCGTGTGGACTACGATAGGGCTAGACGGCTTTGCAGAGGTTTTCGACAAAAAATTGTGTTTCCAGTTTTGTTCGGATCAACTAAAAAATGGATTGGAGCTCTTTCAGATACCGCTCTTTAAAATTCAAGGTAAAAATCTATCTAGCCATAAAGTTCGCGTGCGGTTATGTACGCTTTTTTCATAGCGTCTCGAAAAACGAAAATTCAATCCGAAAAGTGAACATTCGTACACACGCTCTCTGTGTATGCTAGTCAAACAGTCGCATATAAAAAAAATATTTGTCACACCAAAAAAATGGGCAAACGTGTCAAAAATATTTTAGACCACTGCGAATCGAATTTCGAGCACGAACAGTTAAGGCAATCTAATTGTTCCATGAAAATAGCTATGTTAACCTTAAAAATCGAGTGGTTTTTCACTGGTGTACAGTCACCGATACTTTTTTTTTTCAGCAAAAGTTCATTTCGAAATATACCGTGTTAACACTTTGTAGCGAGGATTTGAAGTTCCGTGTAGAAATTTCATGAAGTGACTCTCAATTATCCTAACATTCATTAAACAACAATTGTAATGCGTCTTCATTACACGTTCAACTACAATATTAAAATATCTACCGTACCGCTGGCGCGTTATTACACTCGCGATCCATCAAAGGAGTGCACTCTGCGCTAATTACTCCTGCGCGCAGGAGAAATAAAAATATTTTGCGCTCCTAAACCGTTCAGACCTAATTAAATTTTCGCGGAAGTTATTTCCATGATGTTCGTTTCGACAAATTACCTGCGCTCCTATCGCTACTTGCGGGGAAGTGTGTGCAGCCGCTTTTCCGCTCACTTTCGAATTCTGTGTTTCCGGTGTACAAAAAAAACAAAAAAAAAAAAAACGCAAAACGAGACCATTTGAAAACAGATTCGAGTTTCTGAATAACACCCCTTCAGTTTGGGTCGTGCAAATACCTCGCTGCACGAAAACATCGCTGAAAATTCATAAAATTGCTCGGGCAAAGTCGAATCCGCGTTTTACATTTTTCCTCTAAATTAACGTTGGGAAGATACTCGTGAAAATTTCGCGACAAAATAAACAACTATCGCGAGAGACCCCGCGACTCTTGTTACGATCTTCGTTTTCCTTTCTTCGCTTCCGTTTCTCGATGCTTGTCCTTTTGTTTCGTCTTGTTTTCACGCGAAACGTATTTTTTTCTCACTTTATTCCACTTCGTATTGTTTTCTTTTTCAAGTAAATAGAACCGCACGTATTTCGTGCATTTGCCACGTTTCCCAGCGAACGTTCCAAAAGTACGAACGCTTTGACCTCGTTAATTTTGCAACTTGACACGAAGCAATTAACAGAGCGCTCGCAATAAAGTTAAATTTTCTGGGCGCGACCGACGCGCGGCGTCGGGGCAAAGGCGGCGCGCAACAGCCACGATGAATACTGAGCGAGTTATAATTAATTGTAAAGACTACTTAATTAGCTTCCATTTATCACAATACGTCGTTACAATGCGCTGAAGCCTCGCGGAAAACGGGGAAAAAGAAAATTTCCGACCGCGACGACGACAGATGCATATAAACCGGGTCACGATGCTCGAACAGCAGTTTCTGGCTTGTCTTGTTCGGACTGGATGAAATTCCGCCGGAACTCTCCGGTCTCGTTTAAAATACTATTTGACACGTATTATACCGCCGTGGCGGACACGCCTAATTTACCCGTTTACTTGCACAAACATGTTCGCCGCGCGAACGTCACAGTATTCGAAACACGGAAACTTTAACGCCAGACTTCTCTCTATTTTTTCTTTTGTCAGTTCTCTTTCAGAACATTCTTAAAAAAAAGGAACATTAAATGGAAACTTATTTTCATACAAAATATAAATGTTACGAATCAATTGTGAGAAACAGCTAAAAAGTTCTTTCTTTTTTTGCTGACTTTATTAACACTTCATCTATCGGTAGCTTATTAATAGGCTTTACAATAATTGTGCTGTACCAAATGAAAGATTGAAAATCCTCTTCTACACAATTATCCCGATGGAAATTATGTAATTGAGGGTGAGTTGTTGGTTTATGAATAAATTTACTGTTACTGTACGTTGAAAATAGTACATTCGTGGAATAAATGATGTCTGATATACTTAGTGATTATCTTTCAACGTTGAACTAGAATATTTTCCTTATTCCTCCTTAGGCTCTTTAGTGCGGAAAAATGGCGGCACTCGACGTTGCATTGCAATACAGCGCAGGTCAAAAGACCTTTCCTTCTCCGCATGCTCGTGCACTTCGTTGTATACTCTGGCAGTGCATGTATTGTTTGAATACTATCCTGAGTATTTTTAGAATTATTCTACAGGATATTGCGTTCGGAATCGCCGTACACAAGCGAATATTAATAGTTAGCCATTTCCCATTCGATAAACTCCATTGTGAATATCAGTTAGCCTATCTTTTCAAACCTAACCGCTGCCAACATATTACCTGTAATACCGAAGTGAACAACGAATTAAGCGTTAA
>CAKAJA020000907.1:0-14386 GCA_916610235.2 Lasioglossum morio
TAACGTATAACGTATAACGTATAACGTATAACGTATAACGTATAACGTATAACGTATAACGTATAACGTATAACGTATAACGTATAACGTATAACGTATAACGTATAACGTATAACGTATAACGTATAACGTATAACGTATAACGTATAACGTATAACGTATAACGTATAACGTATAACGTATAACGTATAACGTATAACGTATAACGTATAACGTATAACGTATAACGTATAACGTATAACGTATAATGTATAACGTATAACGTATAACGTATAACGTATAACGTATAACGTATAACGTATAACGTATAACGTATAACGTATAACGTATAACGTACAACGTACAACGTATAACGCATAACGTATAACGTATAACGTATAATGTTAAACGTATAACGTATAACGTATAACGTATAACGTATAACGTATAACGTATAACGTATTACGTATAACGTATAACGTATAACGTATAACGTTAAACATATAACGTATTTACTTATAACGTATAACGTATACTGTTAAACGTATAACGTATAACGTATACTGTTAAACGTATAACGTATAACGTATAACGTATAACGTATAACGTATAACGTATAACGTACATCGTATAACGTATAACGTATAACGTATAACGTACAACGTATAACGTATACCGTTAAACATATAACGTATAACGTATAACGTATAACGTATAACGTATAACGTATAACGTATAACGTATAACGTATAACGTATAACGTATAACGTATAACGTATAACGTATAACGTATAACGTATAACGTATAACGTATAACGTATAACGTACAACGTACAACGTATAACGTACAACGTACAACGTATAACGTATAACGTATAACGTATAACTTTTAACGTATAACGTATAACGTATAACGTATAACGTTAAACATATAACGTATTTACTTATAACGTATAACGTATAACGTTAAACATATAACGTATTTACTTATAACGTATAACGTATAACGTGTAACGTATAACGTATAACGTATAATGTATAATGTATAACGTTAAACGTATAACGAATAACGTACAACGTATAACGTATAACGTTAAACATATAACGTATAACGTACAACGTATAATGTATAACGTATAACGTATAACGCATAACGTATAACGTATAACGTATAATGTTAAACGTATAACCTATAACGTACAACGTATAACGTTTAAACGTATAACGTATAATGTATAACGTGTAACGTATAATGTATAACGTATAACGTTAAACGTATAACGCATAACGTATAACGTATAACGTATAACGTATAACGTATAACGTATAACGTATAACGTATAACGTATAACGTATAACGTATAACGTATAACGTATAACGTATAACGTATAACGTATAACGTATAACGTATAACGTATAACGTATAACGTATAACGTATAACGTATAACGTATAACGTATAACGTATAACGTATAACGTATAACGTATAACGTATAACGTATAACGTATAACGTACAACGTACAACGTATAACGTACAACGTACAACGTATAACGTATAACGTATAACGTATAACGTATAACTTTTAACGTATAACGTATAACGTATAACGTATAACGTTAAACATATAACGTATTTACTTATAACGTATAACGTATAACGTGTAACGTATAACGTATAACGTATAATGTATAATGTATAACGTTAAACGTATAACGAATAACGTACAACGTATAACGTATAACGTATAACGTTAAACATATAACGTATAACGTACAACGTATAATGTATAACGTATAACGTATAACGCATAACGTATAACGTATAACGTACAACGTATAATGTATAACGTATAACGTATAACGCATAACGTATAACGTATAACGTATAATGTTAAACGTATAACCTATAACGTACAACGTATAACGTTTAAACGTATAACGTATAATGTATAACGTGTAACGTATAATGTATAACGTATAACGTTAAACGTATAACGCATAACGTATAACGTATAACGTATAACGTATAACGTATAACGTATAACGTATAACGTATAACGTATAACGTATAACGTATAACGTATAACGTATAACGTATAACGTATAACGTATAACGTATAACGTATAACGTATAACGTATAACGTATAACGTATAACGTATAACGTATAACGTATAACGTATAACGTATAACGTACAACGTACAACGTACAACGTACAACGTATAACGTATAACGTACAACGTATAACGTATAACGTATAACGTATAACGTATAACGTATAACGTATAACGTATAACGTATAACGTATAACGTATAACGTATAAAGTATAACGTATAACGTATAACGTATAACGTATAACGTATAACGTAAAACGTTTAACGTATAACGTATAACGTATAACGTATAACGTATAACGTATAACGTATAACGTATAACGTATAACGTATAACGTATAACGTATAACGTATAACGTATAACGTATAATGTATAACGTATAACGTACATCGTGTAACGTATAACGTATAACGTATAACGTATAACGTATAACGTATAACGTATAACGTATAACGTATAACGTATAACGTATAACGTATAACGTATAACGTATAACGTATAACGTATAACGTATAACGTATAACGTATAACGTATAACGTATAACGTATAACGTATAACGTATAACGTATAACGTATAACGTATAACGTACATCGTGTAACGTATAACGTATAACGTATAACGTATAACGTATAACGTATAACGTATAACGTATAACGTATAACGTATAACGTATAACGTATAACGTATAACGTATAACGTATAACGTATAACGTATAACGTATAACGTATAACGTATAACGTATAACGTATAACGTATAACGTATAACGTATAACGTATAACGTATAACGTATAACGTATAACGTATAACGTATAACTTTTAACGAATAACGTATAACGTATAACGTATAACGTTAAACATATAACGTATTTACTTATAACGTATAACGTATACTGTTAAACGTATAACGTATAACGTATAACGTATAACGTATAACGTATAACGTATAACGTATAACGTATAACGTATAACGTATAACGTATAACGTATAACGTATAACGTATAACGTATAACGTATAACGTATAACGTATAACGTATAACGTATAACGTATAACGTATAACGTATAACGTATAACGTATAACGTATAACGTATAACGTATAACGTATAACGTATAACGTATAACGTATAACGTATAACGTATAACGTATAACGTATAACGTATAACGTATAACGTATAACGTATAACGTATAACGTATAACGTATAACGTATAACGTATAACGTATAACGTATAACGTATAACGTATAACGTATAATGTTAAACGTATAACGTATAACGTATAACGTATAACGTATAACGTATTACGTATAACGTATAACGTATAACGTATAACGTTAAACATATAACGTATTTACTTATAACGTATAACGTATACTGTTAAACGTATAACGTATAACGTATAACGTATAACGTATAACGTATAACGTATAACGTATAACGTATAACGTATAACGTATAACTTTTAACGAATAACGTATAACGTATAACGTATAACGTTAAACATATAACGTATTTACTTATAACGTATAACGTATACTGTTAAACGTATAACGTATAACGTATAACGTATAACGTATAACGTATAACGTATAACGTATAACGTATAACGTATAACGTATAACGTATAACGTATAACGTATAACGTATAACGTATAACGTATAACGTATAACGTATAACGTATAACGTATAACGTATAACGTATAACGTATAACGTATAACGTATAACGTATAACGTATAACGTATAACGTATAACTTTTAACGTATAACGTATAACGTATAACGTATAACGTTAAACATATAACGTATTTACTTATAACGTATAACGTATAACGTGTAACGTATAACGTATAACGTATAATGTATAATGTATAACGTTAAACGTATAACGAATAACGTACAACGTATAACGTATAACGTTAAACATATAACGTATAACGTACAACGTATAATGTATAACGTATAACGTATAACGCATAACGTATAACGTATAACGTATAATGTTAAACGTATAACCTATAACGTACAACGTATAACGTTTAAACGTATAACGTATAATGTATAACGTGTAACGTATAATGTATAACGTATAACGTACAACGTATAACGTATAACGTATAACGTATAACGTATAACTTTTAACGTATAACGTATAACGTATAACGTATAACGTTAAACATATAACGTATTTACTTATAACGTATAACGTATAACGTGTAACGTATAACGTTAAACGTTTAACGTGTAACGTATAATGTATAACGTATAACGTATAACGTATAACGTATAACGTATAACGTATAACGTATAACGTATAACGTTTAACGTGTAACGTATAATGTATAACGTATAACGTATAACGTATAACGTATAACGTATAACGTATAACGTATAACGTATAACGTATAACGTATAACGTATAATGTATAACGTATAACGTACATCGTGTAACGTATAACGTATAACGTATAACGTACAACGTATAACGTATAACGTTAAACATATAACGTATAACGTACAACGTATAATGTATAACGTATAACGTATAACGCATAACGTATAACGTATAACGTATAATGTTAAACGTATAACCTATAACGTACAACGTATAACGTTTAAACGTATAACGTATAATGTATAACGTGTAACGTATAATGTATAACGTATAACGTTATACGTATAACGCATAACGTATAACGTATAATGTTAAACGTATAACGTATAACGTATAACGTATAACGTATAACGTATTACGTATAACGTATAACGTATAACGTATAACGTTAAACATATAACGTATTTACTTATAACGTATAACGTATACTGTTAAACGTATAACGTATAACGTATAACGTATAACGTATAACGTATAACGTATAACGTATAACGTATAACGTATAACGTATAACGTATAACGTATAACGTATAACGTATAACTTTTAACGTATAACGTATAACGTATAACGTATAACGTTAAACATATAACGTATTTACTTATAACGTATAACGTATACTGTTAAACGTATAACGTATAACGTATAACGTATAACGTATAACGTATAACGTATAACGTATAACGTATAACGTATAACGTATAACGTATAACGTATAACGTATAACGTATAACGTATAACGTATAACGTATAACGTATAACGTATAACGTATAACGTATAACGTATAACGTATAACGTATAACGTATAACGTATAACGTATAACGTATAACGTATAACGTATAACGTATAACGTATAACGTAAAACGTTTAACGTATAACGTATAATGTATAACGTATAACGTATAACGTATAACGTATAACGTATAACGTATAACGTATAACGTATAACGTATAACGTATAATGTATAACGTATAACGTACATCGTGTAACGTATAACGTATAACGTATAACGTACAACGTATAACGTATAACGTTAAACATATAACGTATAACGTACAACGTATAATGTATAACGTATAACGTATAACGCATAACGTATAACGTATAACGTATAATGTTAAACGTATAACCTATAACGTACAACGTATAACGTTTAAACGTATAACGTATAATGTATAACGTGTAACGTATAATGTATAACGTATAACGTTAAACGTATAACGCATAACGTATAACGTATAATGTTAAACGTATAACGTATAACGTATAACGTATAACGTATAACGTATTACGTATAACGTATAACGTATAACGTATAACGTTAAACATATAACGTATTTACTTATAACGTATAACGTATACTGTTAAACGTATAACGTATAACGTATAACGTATAACGTATAACGTATAACGTATAACGTATAACGTATAACGTATAACGTATAACGTATAACGTATAACGTATAACGTATAACGTATAACGTATAACGTATAACTTTTAACGAATAACGTATAACGTATAACGTTAAACATATAACGTATTTACTTATAACGTATAACGTATACTGTTAAACGTATAACGTATAACGTATAACGTATAACGTATAACGTATAACGTATAACGTATAACGTATAACGTATAACGTATAACGTATAACGTATAACGTATAACGTATAACGTATAACGTATAACGTATAACGTATAACGTATAACGTATAACGTATAACGTATAACGTATAACGTATAACGTATAACGTATAACGTATAACGTATAACGTAAAACGTTTAACGTATAACGTATAATGTATAACGTATAACGTATAACGTATAACGTATAACGTATAACGTATAACGTATAACGTATAACGTATAACGTATAACGTATAACGTATAACGTATAACGTATAACGTATAACGTATAACGTATAATGTATAACGTATAACGTACATCGTGTAACGTATAACGTATAACGTATAACGTATAACGTATAACGTATAACGTATAACGTATAACGTATAACGTATAGCGTATAACGTATAACGTATAACGTATAACGTATAACGTATAACGTATAACGTATAACGTATACCGTATAACGTACAACTTACAACGTATAACGTATAACGTATAACGTATAACGTATAATGTTAAACGTATAACGTATAACGTATAACGTTAAACATATAACGTATTTACTTATAACGTATAACGTATACTGTTAAACGTATAACGTATAACGTATAACGTATAACGTATAACGTATAACGTATAACGTATAACGTATAACGTATAACTTTTAACGAATAACGTATAACGTATAACGTATAACGTTAAACATATAACGTATTTACTTATAACGTATAACGTATAACGTATACTGTTAAACGTATAACGTATAACGTATAACGTATAACGTATAACGTATAACGTATAACGTATAACGTATAACGTATAACGTATAACGTATAACGTATAACGTATAACGTATAACGTATAACGTATAACGTATAACGTATAACGTATAACGTATAACGTATAACGTATAACGTATAACGTATAACGTATAACGTATAACGTATAACGTATAACGTATAACGTATAACGTATAACGTATAACGTATAACGTATAACGTATAACGTATAACGTATAACGTATAACGTATAACGTATAACGTATAACGTATAACGTATAACGTATAACGTATAACGTATAACGTATAACGTATAACGTATAACGTTTAATGTATAACGTATAACGTATAACGTATAACGTATAACGTATAACGTACATCGTGTAACGTATAACGTATAACGTATAACGTATAACGTACAACGTATAACGTATAACGTTAAACATATAACGTATAACGTATAACGTATAACGTATAACGTATAACGTATAACGTATAACGTATAACGTATAACGTATAACGTATAACGTATAACGTACAACGTACAACGTATAACGTACAACGTACAACGTATAACGTATAACGTATAACGTATAACGTATAACTTTTAACGTATAACGTATAACGTATAACGTATAACGTTAAACATATAACGTATTTACTTATAACGTATAACGTATAACGTGTAACGTATAACGTAAAACGTTTAACGTGTAACGTATAATGTATAACGTATAACGTATAACGTATAACGTATAACGTATAACGTATAACGTATAACGTATAACGTATAACGTATAACGTATAACGTATAACGTATAACGTATAATGTATAACGTATAACGTACATCGTGTAACGTATAACGTATAACGTATAACGTACAACGTATAACGTATAACGTTAAACATATAACGTATAACGTACAACGTATAATGTATAACGTATAACGTATAACGCATAACGTATAACGTATAACGTATAATGTTAAACGTATAACCTATAACGTACAACGTATAACGTTTAAACGTATAACGTATAATGTATAACGTGTAACGTATAATGTATAACGTATAACGTTAAACGTATAACGCATAACGTATAACGTATAATGTTAAACGTATAACGTATAACGTATAACGTATAACGTATAACGTATTACGTATAACGTATAACGTATAACGTATAACGTTAAACATATAACGTATTTACTTATAACGTATAACGTATACTGTTAAACGTATAACGTATAACGTATAACGTATAACGTATAACGTATAACGTATAACGTATAACGTATAACGTATAACGTATAACGTATAACGTATAACGTATAACGTATAACTTTTAACGAATAACGTATAACGTATAACGTATAACGTTAAACATATAACGTATTTACTTATAACGTATAACGTATACTGTTAAACGTATAACGTATAACGTATAACGTATAACGTATAACGTATAACGTATAACGTATAACGTATAACGTATAACGTATAACGTATAACGTATAACGTATAACGTATAACGTATAACGTATAACGTATAACGTATAACGTATAACGTATAACGTATAACGTATAACGTATAACGTATAACGTATAACGTATAACGTATAACGTATAACGTATAACGTATAACGTATAACGTATAACGCATAACGTATAACGTATAACGTATAATGTTAAACGTATAACCTATAACGTACAACGTATAACGTTTAAACGTATAACGTATAATGTATAACGTGTAACGTATAATGTATAACGTATAACGTTAAACGTATAACGCATAACGTATAACGTATAATGTTAAACGTATAACGTATAACGTATAACGTATAACGTATAACGTATTACGTATAACGTATAACGTATAACGTATAACGTTAAACATATAACGTATTTACTTATAACATATAACGTATACTGTTAAACGTATAACGTATAACGTATAACGTATAACGTATAACGTATAACGTATAACGTATAACGTATAACGTATAACGTATAACGTATAACGTATAACGTATAACGTATAACGTATAACGTATAACGTATAACGTATAACGTATAACTTTTAACGAATAACGTATAACGTATAACGTATAACGTTAAACATATAACGTATTTACTTATAACGTATAACGTATACTGTTAAACGTATAACGTATAACGTATAACGTATAACGTATAACGTATAACGTATAACGTATAACGTATAACGTATAATGTATAATGTATAACGTTAAACGTATAACGAATAACGTACAACATATAACGTATAACGTTAAACATATAACGTATAACGTACAACGTATAATGTATAACGTATAACGTATAACGCATAACGTATAACGTATAACGTATAATGTTAAACGTATAACCTATAACGTACAACGTATAACGTTTAAACGTATAACGTATAATGTATATCGTGTAACGTATAATGTATAATGTATAACGTATAACGTTAAACGTATAACGCATAACGTATAACGTATAACGTATAACGTATAACGTATAACGTATAACGTATAACGTATAACGTATAACGTATAACGTATAACGTATAACGTATAACGTATAACGTATAACGTATAACGTATAACGTATAACGTATAACGTATAACGTATAACGTATAACGTATAACGTATAACGTATAACGTATAACGTATAACGTATAACGTATAACGTATAACGTATAACGTATAACGTATAACGTATAACGTATAACATACAACGTACAACGTACAACGTACAACGTACAACGTATAACGTATAACGTACAACGTACAACGTATAACGTATAACGTATAACGTATAACGTATAACGTATAACGTATAACGTATAACGTATAACGTATAACGTATAACGTATAACGTATAACGTATAACGTATAACGTATAACGTATAACGTATAACGTATAACGTATAACGTATAACGTAAAACGTTTAACGTGTAACGTATAATGTATAACGTATAACGTATAACGTATAACGTATAACGTATAACGTATAACGTATAACGTATAACGTATAACGTATAACGTATAATGTATAACGTATAACGTACATCGTGTAACGTATAACGTATAACGTATAACGTATACAGTATAACGTATAACGTATAACGTATAACGTATAACGTATAACGTATAACGTATAACGTATAACGTATAACGTATAACGTATAACGTATAACGTATAACGTATAACGTATAACGTATAACGTATAACGTATAACGTATAACGTATAACGTATAACGTATAACGTATAACGTATAACGTATAACGTATAACGTATAACGTATAACGTATAACGTATAACGTATAACGTATAACGTATAACGTATAACGTATAACGTATAACGTATAACGTATAACGTATAACGTATAACGTATAACGTATAACGTATAACGTATAACGTATAACGTATAACGTATAACGTATAACGTATAACGTATAACGTATAACGTATAACGTATAACGTATAACGTATAACGTATAACGTATAACGTATAACGTATAACGTATAACGTATAACGTATAACGTATAACGTATAACGTATAACGTATAACGTATAACGTATAACGTATAACGTATAACGTATAACGTATAACGTATAACGTATAACGTATAACGTATAACGTATAACGTATAACGTATAACGTATAACGTGTAACGTATAACGTATAACGTATAACGTATAACGTATAACGTATAACGTACATCGTGTAACGTATAACGTATAACGTATAACATATAACGTATAACGTATAACGTATAACGTATAACGTATAACGTACATCGTGGAACGTATAACGTATAACGTATAACGTATAACGTACAACGTATAACGTATAACGTATAACGTTAAACATATAACGTATAACGTACAACGTATAATGTATAACGTATAACGTATAACGCATAACGTATAACGTATAACGTATAATGTTAAACGTATAACTTATAACGTACAACGTAAAACGTTTAAACGTATAACGTATAATGTATAACGTGTAACGTATAATGTATAACGTATAACGTTAAACGTATAACGCATAACGTATAACGTATAACGTATAACGTATAACGTATAACGTATAACGTATAACGTATAACGTATAACGTATAACGTATAACGTATAACGTTAAACATATAACGTATTTACTTATAACGTAGAACGTATAACGTGTAACGTATAACGTATAACGTATAATGTATAATGTATAACGTTAAACGTATAACGAATAACGTACAACGTATAACGTATAACGTTAAACATATAACGTATAACGTACAACGTATAATGTATAACGTATAACGTATAACGCATAACGTATAACGTATAACGTATAACGTATAATGTTAAACGTATAACGTTTAACGTATAACGTATAACGTATAACGTATAACGTATAACGTACAACGTATAACGTACATCGTGTAACGTATAACGTATAACGTATAACGTATAACGTACAACGTATAACGTATAACGTTAAACATATAACGTATAACGTATAACGTATAACGTATAACGTATAACGTATAACGTATAACGTATAACGTATAACGTATAACGTATAACGTATAACGTATAACGTATAACGTATAACGTATAACGTACAACGTACAACGTATAACGTATAACGTATAACGTATAACGTATAACGTACAACGTACAACGTATAACGTATAACGTATAACGTATAACGTATAACGTATAATGTTAAACGTATAACGTATAACGTATAACGTATAACGTATAACGTATTACGTATAACGTATAACGTATAACGTATAACGTTAAACATATAACGTATTTACTTATAACGTATAACGTATACTGTTAAACGTATAACGTATAACGTATAACGTATAACGTATAACGTATAACGTATAACGTATAACGTATAACGTATAACTTTTAACGTATAACGTATAACGTATAACGTTAAACATATAACGTATTTACTTATAACGTATAACGTATACTGTTAAACGTATAACGTATAACGTATAACGTATAACGTATAACGTATAACGTATAACGTATAACGTATAACGTATAACGTATAACGTATAACGTACAACGTATAACGTATAACGTATAACGTATAACGTATAACGTATAACGTATAACGTATAACGTATAACGTATAACGTATAACGTATAACGTATAACGTATAACGTATAACGTATAACGTATAACGTATAACGTGTAACGTATAACGTATAACGTATAACGTATAACGTATAACGTATAACGTACATCGTGTAACGTATAACGTATAACGTATAACATATAACGTATAACGTATAACGTATAACGTATAACGTATAACGTACATCGTGGAACGTATAACGTATAACGTATAACGTATAACGTACAACGTATAACGTATAACGTATAACGTTAAACATATAACGTATAACGTACAACGTATAATGTATAACGTATAACGTATAACGCATAACGTATAACGTATAACGTATAATGTTAAACGTATAACTTATAACGTACAACGTAAAACGTTTAAACGTATAACGTATAATGTATAACGTGTAACGTATAATGTATAACGTATAACGTTAAACGTATAACGCATAACGTATAACGTATAACGTATAACGTATAACGTATAACGTATAACGTATAACGTATAACGTATAACGTATAACGTATAACGTATAACGTATAACGTATAACGTATAACGTTAAACATATAACGTATTTACTTATAACGTAGAACGTATAACGTGTAACGTATAACGTATAACGTATAATGTATAATGTATAACGTTAAACGTATAACGAATAACGTACAACGTATAACGTATAACGTTAAACATATAACGTATAACGTACAACGTATAATGTATAACGTATAACGTATAACGCATAACGTATAACGTATAACGTATAACGTATAATGTTAAACGTATAACGTTTAACGTATAACGTATAACGTATAACGTATAACGTATAACGTACAACGTATAACGTACATCGTGTAACGTATAACGTATAACGTATAACGTATAACGTACAACGTATAACGTATAACGTTAAACATATAACGTATAACGTATAACGTATAACGTATAACGTATAACGTATAACGTATAACGTATAACGTATAACGTATAACGTATAACGTATAACGTATAACGTATAACGTATAACGTATAACGTATAACGTACAACGTATAACGTATAACGTATAACGTATAACGTATAACGTACAACGTACAACGTATAACGTATAACGTATAACGTATAACGTATAACGTATAATGTTAAACGTATAACGTATAACGTATAACGTATAACGTATAACGTATTACGTATAACGTATAACGTATAACGTATAACGTTAAACATATAACGTATTTACTTATAACGTATAACGTATACTGTTAAACGTATAACGTATAACGTATAACGTATAACGTATAACGTATAACGTATAACGTATAACGTATAACTTATAACGTATAACGTATAACGTATAACGTTAAACATATAACGTATTTACTTATAACGTATAACGTATACTGTTAAACGTATAACGTATAACGTATAACGTATAACGTATAACGTATAACGTATAACGTATAACGTATAACGTATAACGTATAACGTATAACGTATAACGTATAACGTATAACGTATAACGTATAACGTATAACGTATAACGTATAACGTATAACGTATAACGTATAACGTATAACGTTTAAAAATATAACGTATAACGTACAACGTATAACGTATAACGTTAAACATATAACGTATAACGTACAACGTACAACGTATAACGTACAACGTACAACGTATAACGTATAACGTATAACGTATAACGTATAACGTATAACGTATAACGTATAACGTATAACGTATAACGTATAACGTATAACGTATAACGTATAACGTATAACGTATAACGTATAACGTATAACGTATAACGTATAACGTATAACGTATAACGTACATCGTGTAACGTATAACGTATAACGTATAACGTATAACGTATAACGTATAACGTATAACGTATAACGTATAACGTACATCGTGGAACGTATAACGTATAACGTATAACGTATAACGTACAACGTATAACGTATAACGTATAACGTTAAACATATAACGTATAACGTACAACGTATAATGTATAACGTATAACGTATAACGCATAACGTATAACGTATAACGTATAATGTTAAACGTATAACTTATAACGTACAACGTAAAACGTTTAAACGTATAACGTATAATGTATAACGTGTAACGTATAATGTATAACGTATAACGTTAAACGTATAACGCATAACGTATAACGTATAACGTATAACGTATAACGTATAACGTATAACGTATAACGTATAACGTATAACGTATAACGTATAACGTATAACGTATAACGTATAACGTATAACGTATAACGTTAAACATATAACG
>CAKAJA020000908.1:0-30666 GCA_916610235.2 Lasioglossum morio
ACTCCGTGGAACGACTGCAAAAAGAGGAGAGACGGTTATCGGTCGCACGACGAGCACGCGGGATCGTTTGAGGCAGAAGGTGGCGAGATGATACGCTCCGCGTTTATGGCCTGGGAACGAAATCTCGAATCTTTCACTGAACCACCACCGGGCAGAATCACGCGGAAAGGATCTGGTCCGATCCACGATAAACCGGCGGACGACCGGCGCGGTGGATTTTCGTTTATCAATTCGAATAATCGCGCCGCATGCGAGCGTCGCGCACGCGCGTCACGGTCCCCGTCGAAAAAAAACTGATTTCTGGAGCCCGCGAGCATCCGGCTCGGTTCTCGAATAGTCGTATTTATGTCTTTATTCGTACGCAGAATACCGGTTTCCGTCGAAGAACACGATCTCCGGCGGATTCTTCAGCGCGTACATGATACGCTTTGTCGCCGAAGTTCTTACGTGCTCGACGCCGAGTCCCCGAGTCCCCTGATTTGAAATTCGTCGAGCAAAAAATACCACGAAGACGAATCGATGAAATGAAAGATTCCATTAAACGCGGCCCCGCTTTTGCTCCTCCTCCTCCTCCTCCTCCTCCTCCCCCCCCCCTGGCGTTTCTCATTTCTGTCAATTACTTTTTACCGATCGCCGTTTCATCGCGTAACCATGCAAAAATACTAAACGCGCTGCTGCCCGACGTTTTTGCGTTTTCTCTTCTTTCGTTTCGATAAAGTTGGCCGCGTAGATGAACCCGCCCGTTTCGCTACTGCAACTCGCTCCGCCGCCGCCGCTTTTTTCGCATTTTCTGCGGCTTAAATGCCGCATCCGATGTTCGGCGCAATGGGTCCCCGTAGGGTAACGTTTAATTATTCTCCTCAATTATCGTACATGTTTCCGTTCTCGGTTGCCGCGGCTCGATGGAAGAAATGGATAATTTTAGGGGATAGAATTTTCGTATTCTCAAAGTAGAAGGTATTATCTAAAACACAGCGTAATATTTCATCGATTTCTCAAATATTTTTGGAGCTGTCAATGATTCGAGTTGTGGACCAGAAGTTTAGTAGTGACTTCTGAAAATATTGTTTACATTATTAAATACTAGCTGACCTGACAGACGTTGTCCTGTCTTTTCAATAAATTTGTTTGTGATCGTTTTGTGAATTTGCGACAAGCTATTGGAAATGTGTAAACAAAGTAAAAATGAGAATAAAACGTATTTATGGATATTCAATTTAAGGAGGAGTACATTCATAATTTTTTATTCTGAAAACTTTTCCAGGACCTTAACGGACAAAACAAAAAATGAATTATGCATATCCATCGTTCGAATCGTGAGTTATGATCTTGAGTTCGTACAAAAATCCCATAGAAAAAAGCACTTTCATTTCTCCCGAATTTTCCATTTTTCCGTGCAACTTCGCCAATTATTCTTTCCCTAAAACCCTTATTCGGACTATTACGAACATTAAAAAAAAATGAATTAGCCAAATCGGTCCAGTCGTTCTCAAGTGATGCGCTTACCAACGAGCAGCATTTAATTTTCATTTATATAGATGTTGGGATCTAACCAATTATACTAAACATTTAAGTATTGTATGAGGCGTTGTATCAATTTCATATCCATAAAATGAAAACAATCGTGTATAGAACTGAATTGTGTCCGAGTGCAAAGGGTTAATAAGGAAAAAGAATGAGCTCGTTATAGTTGTTAGATATTTTGTACAGTCTATAGTGAAGGAAATGAAGACTATCGCGATACCGTGGCCGATTCGAGCAGCATTAACAACTGACGGTTCCCGGTGGGGAGACGAGAAAAATATTATCGAGGAGACGATAGACTCTCCTCGCGAGCTTCCCTCTATGGCCGATCGATGAGGGTAGAGAAGGCTGTCATAAGACCGTGGAAAATGTTGGGAGTCCCGTTGAAAAAATCCAGGAAAGGGCCAGATGAGACCGTCGAGCCGCACACATCGTAATTTGCAAGTTATTTTGCGCGGCTATACGGATCGGATAACGAAACCGCGGGACTGACACAGATCGTTATCGGCTCGTTCTGGAAACATTCCTCAGGCGCACGACGTAAATCCAAGGACGTACGTAACAAGAGAGTACTCTTCCAGGCGTTTCACGCATGATCGATCGTGACCGTGCATCAGGGAAAAGGAGTCGAAAAGATCATATCGATTGCGCGTAGGTACACGTCCGCCAGCGTGAGCTTCGTTTCGATACCGATCTAATCCATTTCGAGCCTACGATACTCTCGTCGGTTTACAGTGATTCGCTAACGATACTTGTAAACATCGATTTCTTATTCTTTTAAACCCCGTTACCGATTTTCTCGCAGTCTTTTCCGTACTCAAACTAAAATAATGTTAACCAACGGCAGAATCCTTGTTGTATAATAATTCGAGTAAGTACGATTACGAGTTCGGCGACTTGCGAAAGTCGGAAACGCCTTTACGCGCAAACGAACTAATATTCTAGGCGCGGTCGAGTTCGTTAGCCGATCTTCGATCTCGATGAAAGCTCACGGTTAGTTACACCGACGCCTTTCTGTACATCGCTGGTTTCCCAATCAACAGATGCCGTCCGTGGCTCTGCTCGCGGCACAGCTACGTCGAAAAAGGGGAACGCTTCCTCCACTCTTGCACCCTCTCTTTACTTTTTGCAGTGTGGTGCTTGATACTGCGGAAGGTCCTCCGCTAATGAGATGTTTCGTTCCAGTTGAAAAGAAAAGCCGAACGATCGGTTCTTGGAAAAAGTCGCGTCCAACGAGGTGCACCGAAGAAAAAGGTTGCAGCGTCCGGGTCATTTATTTAGAGAAGCGAAAATTATCATCGGTCAGAAAACTTTGACGCGAGATTTCCAAATTTTGATGATCGTACATTTTTGAAAAATCATTTCAGTTCAGACAACAGCGAAGGTCGAAGGGACGAATATTCGCGTCCAAATGAGCATCGACGCGATAATATGTTTTTTGCGGGGAGACGGAGGAATTGTTTCTCGTTTCCCGGTATCTGTAATTCATGGAATAAAGTGGAGGTCTGCCAAGAGAAAGAGAGAGAGAGAGAGAGAGAGAGAGAGAGAGAGAGAGAGAGAGAGAGAGAGAGAGAGAGAAAGAGAGCGGGTACACATCGAATCACAGGATCTCGGATTTCTCCTCTCTAGTCGGTTCATTTCTTTCTGCCGTGTCGGGTTCCTTTTTCTGGAAATCTCCCGTATTCACGGGATCGAGAGGGGCCCAAAGCACGCGTAAACCTGGCGTAAACTGTGAACAATAAACAACACCGTCGAGCAGTTTATGCTTTCGGCGAGGAATACTAGGGATGTTTGGCCGCTCGTACGTGGAGCTCTTCGGATTCCTCGAGCGTGTTGGATCGCGAGTCAAACGCATTCTCTTCCTGTGCCATTATGTTATTGCTGCAGGCGGCGGCGGTGGCGGGCGCGAGCCAACGAGCGTTATATTGGCGCCGTGGGAGAGAATCGGCGCGCAATCTTTCCACGTTTCTGAACCCGCCATGCGATTTTACGATTTACCTAATTACGCTAAGCCAACTAATTTCGACCCCCTTTCCTATATAATACAGACTCCTAATGAATATTTTTGAACTGGATCCAGGATGATCATTCAATGGAGTACTTTTGATCGTTCATTAGAAATTGATGGTCATTCATCGGTCGTACCTTAATGTCCACAACAACTTTAGTATTGACAAAAATGCGTCAGTTTTCACGGTCGAATGCACTGCCTTAAGCAGTGCACTTGATATCGTGCTTGAACATGAGCCACATAATTACTGTATTTTTTCGGATTCAATGAGTGCTCTTCAAAGTCTGGAATATGTCAGAGTTGATGCAAGGACGAATTCTTATAGTTTGGATATCAAGAGGAAGTATAATCAGTTTATTTGGGCCAATTCAAATAAATATTTTATAAGATTCTTCTGGGTCCCGTCCCATTCCGGTATCTGGGGCAACGAGATAGCAGATGAGCTGGCAAAAAGTTCTACCACTTTTCTTTCATTAAGTATCTTGAAAATTCCTTTTACTGATCTGTATGAACTGTTTATGAAAAATGCTTTCTCTAACACTTCAAAGATTATTTAAAGGCACATATTTTTTGCGCACTATTATAGTAACAACCGCCGTCCTTGGTTCAAAGGTAAAAATCTACCTCGCCATTTTACTGTGTCTATAAACCGTTGTAGAGGGAATGATTACCACTTAGCTGGTTCTCTTGAGCGCATTGGTTTTGTTGACAATCCTATGTGTAGATGTAACTCTGAGAGTGAAACTCTAAACCACGTCATTTGGCAGTGTGACCTATATAATACACAAAGATCTATACTTTTGAAAAGACTTCATAAGCTGGGATTTCAGCTACCTCTTGACATTTCTATGTTTTTGCTCTGGTCCTAACATCGGGGCTTGCTACCATATTATAACTTTTTTAAACAAATGTAATCTGCGAGTCTAGGTGTTATCCTAGTGTTATAATGTTATTTCACACATCTTTATATTTTTTTCTCTCTTCCTGTATGTCTGTACATTTATATCCAAGGTTGTAATAAATCTTTTTTAAGATTTCCAATAAAAAAAAATTCATCGGTCGTGTTGGCCCATTTGTTCGTTTAATTCTGAGAATATGAATTACAATGGAATTATAGTGGAAGAAAATTTTTCTGTCATTTAATCGAGTAACTTAGGATATTGAAAGTAGTCAAAAATATCGTATCCGTAGAATGCACCCGTTGACAAAGTCTCGTGCACTGCTACGGTTATACGATTGCGTTTACGTTTCGCAAGCTTTCGTACGCATCGTACTGCGCCGCTATAAAGCAGAACATAACCGTTTCAAGCAAAACGCGCTGAAAACGAGTCTCATCCAGTGATCCAACTTTTATAAACTCGAATTATGACGTCAGACCGCTGCATAACTGGCAATTATTTAATTTATTATAATCGTAATGGTAATACTTCATAATAAAGATTTCATCAAATCTTTCTATCCATAAAATGAAAACAATTATATGTATAGAATCGAATTATTTTAGGTCGGAAGAAATGTTTAATTTTTTTCGAGTTGGAATAGGTTCGAGTGGAAAGGGTTGATAATTCGTCAATCAGTCAGAATCATACATAATGCATAGGGGAGCGCCTCTGATGCAGAACACTCGAAGTTTCTCTCGATATTTTATTTGATTCGTTGAGATAAATACAATTCGTAACACGGGAAGAATTAAGAAAACTGGACCAGCGGTTTTTAAAAAAATCGTCTCTCCGTATTTTGTTTTGGTAGCACGTTGTGGGACGTTGATTTAGATGACTGTGATTTCCGAGTTGGCTACTTGTTACCCGAGTCGGGAGGTGATTGGTGTGTGGTGGAGACTACACGGAAGGTGTGCGAATCCGATTCTCTTCTCCTCTGCCTCTTTGACTGATTCATTCCGTCTCCATCCGCCGCACCGCGCCGGTGCACGCAGCGTCACAGAACGTCGCCACTAATGACGCAAAGAGGAATGCTGTCCGGCTGTCGGTACGGCCGCGTCGGTAGCCATTTGTAATTCGCTTGAGAAAAAATTGATAAAAAGTCGAATCAGAGTGTGATGACGGTGGGAGATGACCAGCTACCTGCAATTAACTATGCCCGCTGCCCTCGATATAATTAAAACTGTGTAGTCCTCCTCGTTTCTCTTTTTTTTCTCTCTCTCTCTCTCTTTGCTCACCTAACGGAACGTCTTTTTTTTTTAAAGAATCTTTTCAATTTCCTCTTCTTTGTCACTGTTCCGATTCGGATAACCGCAAAAATCGCAAAAAATCGTGACGAATGATTTACGTTCTACGCGGAAGTTTTACACGCGGTTTTCTCACGTCTCTCGCCGTCGCGTTTGCAAGAATGTCTCGGCGAAGTTCTTTCTAATAAATCATTGAAAGGCAAAATTCCGATTTGTCTGATATATCTCGCGTGGTGAACTAGGAAATTTTTGATTTTTCCATAAAGACGCTTAATCGATCAAAATTCCCGATGAACACGGCCGCTGCGAACAATCAGATTTTCATCGTAGCGGATTTCGTGCGTTTCATCGTAGCACATTGTATCAGTTCCGTGGCGATTTAAAAAATTGCTCGGCTCCGGTGCGCCGTCCGACGATGACAGAGTCGACAGAATATTACAGAGATTCGCCGGAGTTAATTCCCGTGGGCCGTTGGAGGAACTGTTTTAATTAGAAAATCTAATTGATGGCTGCGTATGGTGTGGCTGCCGAGCAATCCATAAACGACTTCTTAGGGCTGTGCACCTGGCCAACACACGGCGTTAATTACTCACCTTCTGCGGCTGGGTCCTTCCATCTCTCTGGGCCCGTTCCCCTCGACGTCCCTCTTCACGCTGGGCCCCCTCGACATCGTTCTCCTCGTTTTTTACGAGGTCTCTTGACTCGTGAGCCTGAAAGAGTCGCGAGTGTAGGAGAATAAAGGGACCAACGGTTGGAAAAAGAGAGGAAAACGTCGAATCGCCGAGAGGGAAAAGGACGGCGTGGCGAAGTTAAAGGTGGCAAAGGGTGACGAAGAGAAGAAGAAAGAGGAGAGGAGGAGGAGGAGGAGGAGGAGGAGGGGAGGAAGCAGAAAGGAGAGAGAGCAACAAGTGTCTCCCGTCGCGAGGCGCAAAAGCATTCCTAATTACGCCCCTGCCCTTCAAGCGAGACGAGACAAAAAGCGCGTTGATTACATTTTCGTATAATTTCATCGGTCGGCTCTCGCCATTAAGAGCCACCACCGCGCGCAAATTAGATCGATTCTTTAATGCCCGGAGCCGCGTAATTGGTTCTCATTCTCGGAAGCTGACGATGAAATCGGATATCTGTCGTGTACCAGACCCATGAGTGGACCGCTGGGACCAAATGGACCCGGCGTGGACCACTGGACCGGTCAACGTAATTGCTTCTCCGACTGTTTTGCGGTTCCGCGCTGCCCGAAAATCCTTCCCGAGACTCCTCTCGCCGTGGAAGTATCGTTAATGTCGCGCGATACCCGCTCGCGCTTGTTCGATAATGAAGCGAGAAACGCTTTTTGCCGGGACACTTTGCGGGATGTTAATGAATCGTAACGCCACGCGGCTATTATTTTAACGGACATCGGGCCAAGCGCGATTGCCTAACACTCTCCGCGGTCGCGGTCGTTACGCGTGCCGTGATTACCCGCGGAATTGAAAATATTCGCGAATACGCGGCTCTTAACTTAGCCTCTATGCAGTAAACACACTCGCGGCCGTAAGTAGCCAGACACTTAGCGAATTCATGTAAATCGCGCAAGGTAATGTCTCGATATTCGTGAAACATTTAGCCCCGCTGCCGCAGGGTGTACATCTTGAAGGGATTGTTTACATTAATGATAGTCATTATTATACAGCGGATCTTTATCTTAATATAAATAAAAATTAAATGCAGTTCGTTGGTAAGCGCATCACTTGAAAACGGCTGGACCGATTTGGCTAATTTAAAACAAAAAATGTTTATAATAGTTCAAATAAGGTTCTGAGGGAAAGAAAAATGGAAAATTCGGGAAAAAATAAAAGTGCATTTTGAATTATATTTCAATATAATAAAAAAAAAACGAACGTTGCAGCTTTTAATCAATATTTCAATAAGAATTTACATTATCGACGTCTGTTTGCATTATCGACATTATCAACATGCGCCAGTTAGTTTATTTCTATTCCAAAATTTATAGAAATTTGGACAGGACAGCGTCTGTCGGATTAGCTAGTGCGGAATAAACATTGTCTCCCCCAATCGCAACGAACTCGATTGAAATAGAAAATTATGTTCTTCCCTTAACTTGTTTAATAGATCGAAAATAATATAATAAAAGTGTGTGTAAATTTTTGTAATGTTTTTACTGTTTGATATTACACTTACTGATTTTCCTCTTAAATTCGTCGAGTCAGACAATTACAGAAAACGTGAATGCGGTGCCGCTTTTTGTTACAGTGGTACAGGGTGGACACGACAAAAATCCGGGAGGATTTGGTCCGTTTATGGATCCCCCTTGGATCAGGCCCTCAATCAGACCAACCTGATAAAACCGCGGATGTCTTCCTAATGAAATCTGCTGAAAGATCTGACTCCTTACCACTACAAGCATGGCATTCTCTGGCTAGGTCCGCACTATCCTGGTTCATCAGCCGCACGTCCATAAATGGGTGAGTACACAGCGGCTCAACTTTCTCAAGATCGCAACGTTTAGTCTTTACTATTTTGTACTACGTGAAAACTTGGATATCGACTCCGATAGAAGAGCCAAGCATTTCTTTTTCTCAAGACTGGAAATCGATTTTTAATAAAATGTTAATTACGATATAAAAATACGCCTGATCACGGAAATCCCCTTAAGTAATTTCAAGAAGTCGAACGCTTCGCAGAGTCGAAGCTGTTTTAACTTGAAAATTAAATTCTTTCTCTCTACACTGTTCAATGTCTCTAGACTGGAGAGAGACATTGAACTGATCGAAACCATTTTTTCAAAACAGAATCGATTTCAATTAGTGTCGCACTAATAAATTGCTCGGGCCTATTTTAACTTGAAAATTAAATTCTTCCTCTCTACACTGTTCAATGTCTCTAGACTGGAGAGAGACATTGAACTGATCGAAACCATTTTTTCAAAACAGAATCGATTTCAATAAGTATCGTACTAATAAATTGTTCGGGCCTATTTTAACTTGAAAATTAAATTCTTCCTCTCTACAGTGTTCAATGTCTCTAGACTGGAGAGAGACATTCAACCGATCATAACCATTTTTTCAAACCAAAATCGATTTCAATAAGTGTACAAATAAATTGTTCGGGCCTATTTTAACTCGAAAATTAAACATTTCTTCCGACCTAGAATAATTTCATTGTACACGATCGTTTCAATTTTATGAATATGAAATTGATATAACACCTCGTACAATACTGTAACGTGTAGTAATTGATTAGTAACAACACATTTAATAATGTAAACAATATTATGAATAATGGTACAGGAATTTTTAATGGTGACCCAGAGTCACGAGTGCTAAGTGTTAAATGCAGAAGAATTTTCGAGTGACGGGTCGCATAACCGGTGCAACCGGAGGGTGAAACGGAAATTCCGGAGAGCGGTGAAACAATTCGGCATTGTTGCAAAGTTTTCTATGGTCGCCGGGGCAAGGCCGAGGCCTACCAAAGGCAGATCGTTCGCGAGGTGATGAAAGGAGGCTTTCCCTTCTCGCCGGTTAATTAATAACCACGCAGATACGATCTCCGCCTATCTCGCTGTCCGATGAAGCTCGACAAGCTGGTGGCAAAGGCCCTAGCCATGGCTGTGCCGTTGCTGGCTCGGCTCTTAAGGTAGGCCCCGACGAACAAACAAGGAAAGAAAGAGAAATAAGGAGCAAAAGAGAAGGAGAAGGTGAGAGAGAGAGAGAGTAAGTCAGCCGATGAGAGAAAAGACAGTAAGATGAAGAAAGAGGGGCAGGCCTCAAGAGAAAGAGGAAGAGAAATGGTTATTGATGACCAGCTTTGTTTGCCCCCCGAACCGTTTATTAAAATCCAACGCGGGTGATTAACCTCTCCCCGACTGCGTCGTCCTGACAGCTACCAGGCGAAATACCTCCGCAGCTCCGGTGTGTATATAGGATTGACCGGGGAACCGTTTATTAAAATCCAACACGGCTATCTGAGCTACTAGGCGGAACAGCTCCGCGCGCCGCTTCATGAATTAGAATGATGTAGAAGTTTCTTGGAGGTGTGCTTTCTTGCCGGGTGCCTGAATTGAGCAATTAACGCATTACCAACCGGACACGTTTCAAGATCCTGTCCTGTCCGCGCGGGGATAAATTCCTGATGAAATATAGATTTTCGTGAAACGCGCTTTTATTGATCGTAAACGAGGATGAAATGTATCTCCGCGGTGCAACGCAACCCTCCGTAAAAGTCAATCCGTCGAGATTGTTGATATTATTCTTAATGCTGTAAATAAAGCTGAAATATGCAGAGGTGCGCGGGGACAACGAAGGATTTGTGCAGAAACAACATTAAGAAATTTTCGGGGACAGTATCATATATAATTCGGGCTGAATTATTTTATTCCATTGTGTTCGAAATATCGCATAAGATTATAATACCGTCCGGTTTAAAACTGAAGAGATATTGATCCGAATTTCGGGACACGCTTATGATAACGGCCTCGGATTTGCGAGGGGAACTGCTGAACAACGCGTAATACACTTATTATTTCAATTTAAAATAGAAATTATGCGCAGTACGAGAGGAAGGGGTAGCAAAGGTGAACAGGATTCCGCGTTCCAAATTGCCTCGTCTTATCGGTTGGATGTGTGCCATGAAATATTAAGATAATCTTCTTCTACATGTTCAAATAATAATTCGACGATATCAGATAACATTACTCGCGCTTAATCGTTCGACTTTCGTAATCTCTCATCTGATCCGACCGTCTTGACCCCTTCGCCTACAATATCGTGTGAGAGACGTGTACGTTGATCGGGCCAAGCATAAAAAAAACACGTGTGAGAGGCGTGGTACGGCGCACAGTGGGCAATTCGGACGAAATCGGCGACAAAATCAAAGAACTTTCGATAGAAATGAGATACAGCGATGAAATTGTTTTTTAAATTAAAACTGAAACTTTGTAGCATATGGGAAAAATAGGGAGATTATTGTACGAACGTTTTTTAACCTTTTCTGTAGCGTCGTTTCTTCAAAAATCTAATATAGGTATATTGAAAGTATGAAATATTTATAATATCAAGAATAAATTTCAACAAATACGGAGAAATTTAGAATCAAAGACATCGGTGATTGAAATTATGTGGAAAACTACTAAATAAGTAACAAATGAACCGTTTTTAATTTTATTTTAACAACAACAAAATTTAAAGAATTCATAAAGAATATTTCTCTAAAATGGCTCGACTATGTTCATAACTACATGCTACCGTATAATGCAAATTACGCCTCGTAAACGAAAAAATAGGACTTTTGAGGGCAATAGCGCGCTATATCGATCTTTTATCCAGCGTTTTTTACTACTGAAAACCCCGATTTTTGTATTAGCGAGAAACGGGGGCGTGAATAACGCATCCTAGCAATCTTGGAAACGAGTCTACCGCCGTAAATCGTAAGGCAAAGGTGTTAAAACTCGAACGCATAATCATCTTTTAATTGTCATTCTTGAGTGTTCATTTATTTCCGAGGTTCCGTGTCGTGGTAAACATTCAACGACTGTAATAAGAAGCATAGAAATCCACAGCGCAATGGGAAGATCGGCTAACGACGTGTAAGGATAATTTATTGCGACTCGCGTGCGTCAATTAACGAGCACCGATATCGAGTTAATCGGGTGTATTTACAGGAAATTTTATGTAGAAAATGAGGAGAGAGACGGATAGTGAAACTACGATGAAAAGAACGTCGAAGAAGTCACCTGGGTGACGTTCATGTGACGTTACAACACACTCCCGCTGAGAATATTCATTACATTCCCTTACGGTTGATCTCCTTCATGTTGGTAGCTCCTGGCTTCGAGGCCCGTTCGCTCTTCTCACAAATTAATCATAATTAGTTGTGAGATGTCCTCCAACGGTCCATTGCGGCCGAGAGAGAGGGAGAGGGGGAGAGAGAGAGAGAGAGAGAGAGAGAGAGAGAGAGAGAGAGGAGGTGATAAAAAACGAATGAAAAGAAGGGACACGAAGAAAGGAGAGACGAAAGAAAATCAGCCGCTCGAAGCGTGCATCCGCTCTCTTGATTCTCGACGAGGGTACCGACGCGTTGCCTTTTCGAATCTCCGCACCATCCTGATTTTATTTTCGGGGCAAATTGCGCGCAATTTTCGACAAATGGGCAGGTGTCCGCGTAAGAATCCTTTCGCAGTTCCTGACGTCAATTAACAATGATTGGTCGTTGTCGAATGGTTATTACTTCTAATTGTCGGCCGGAAATCTTCCCCAGCAAACCCCGTGAGTTTCTGCTATTTCCTCGACACCTCCTGATTGTATCAACATGCAAATCCGGTCGTTCGAGCCCGTATAATTCCGGGAACACGGAATAATTATGGTCCACTTATTTCGGTTTTCGCTCCAATACCAACATTGCCATGATTTCGTGTCGTTCTGTCGTGCCACGTCGGAACTTGAACGTTCGCAGTTGTTTCACATACATTACCACGCTTATATTAGCTTGCCCTGTTGTTTGTTGTATGCATCAAATCGAATTTTAAACCACTACCCGATGAGCTACAGACTTGAAACTTTAAACATAGCTCAGAACTGGACGACAATGCAATATTAACTAGTTCAACCAAAACCAGTCATTATGACTGGTCTTTAAGAAATACGTAATTATAGAATATTTTTATATTTATTGATTTTTTACTATCTTATAGAAGAAATACAGGGCCGAATATGTCTTTGAAAATATTGTGTAGTAGTAATCTTCCAGCAGTAGACCCTTCTTTTATTTTCTGCTACATTTTTCCGATTAAAATGATACCAAACCGATGCAGTTCGGATTTTCCATGACTGTTTAATCCACGATTTAGTGGAACTAAATACGAATCGGTCGGGCGAGGCAAGCAATGCGATAACGCGTTGTTAGTAAACTTTTTTGTGGGTAAAAGCCCCGTCCCCGTCCCCCGGTAAGTTCTGCCCCCTACAGGACTGGACGCTAAGTAAGGGGAATGCAGTTTTCCTATCTACTTAAAATGTAGAAAAATTAAAAAAAAAAATAAAACCGACTTCGAAAAAACGGAATGAAAAAAAAACATAAAAAAGGTATGAAAAAAAGCACTAATAAAAAAAAGATATGAAAAAAACAAAAAACGAAAATGCACTAAAAAGTATGAAATAATTTCCATTTCATTTATGTGAATGCACACGTAATTTCATTTTGATTTCTATGAATACACACCAACTGTTGATAAAATTAATTAAACTATTAAATACAATAAATCTTTTCTGGGGCAGCGCAAAATGGAAAGCCTCGTACCTGCCTCGTACCTGCCTCGACCCAGGCACTAGGGTGTGGAGACAGCGTCACGGAAGGGCAAGGTGGGAGATTAATCTGAATCTGGTACTCTACTATAACTTTTCAACCATAAAAGATATCGGGATAAAATTTCCACTTAAATTCATAAACAAAAACTAAATGTTACATCCCTGAATAATACCGCGTTTTTAAAGCGTATAATTATTTGGTGTGTGACTCTCCAAGAGCCACACAAAGAACTTCCCGATTCGTTAGTTGTAGTACATTATTATCATTATTAAGTATACGTGTTAAGATGATTATACGTTTTCAGCGAAAATAAATAGTTTTCTACTTATCAAAATGTTTGCTATATGGCGTCGTTGAATCTATTTCTCTCGAAAAAACTAAAAAAACTACTGGACTAATTGTTGCTTTTTCAGAAAACGTTAACGAAAAAAAAGCACACACAGACATACGAACATTTTGCAGAAAATAGGCTAAAATGACCCCGATCACGTTGAAATGTTGAGATCTGCTAAAAAATCTATTTTCGAATTTCGGGGTCATTACAATAACTTCCCTATAAATCGGGAAGTTAAAAAAATAGTTTTTTTTTAAACTATTTGTTTAAGAGATAAAGAAAAATCTCAGCAGTGTATCTCAGAGAAAATTGAACCCGGGCCTTACTAAATACGCTCGGTAGTAAAGACTGAAAAAACAACTATTTAAAAACCACGCTTACATTAAAATGCTCTGAAAAGGAGCAAATAATTTTTTTAGATACCAGTGACTATTAATAAAAGCGTGGAGCGTCCACGAAGATTACTTGAAATATTAAAAATTATTTTCTCCTATTTGTTTTACTACACAACGTCACATTTTATTGCATCTTAAATAAGAAAGGGTCTCTCTAAACAATCAACTTGTTACGATCATTATCTTGAGTGGTTCGTTCTCGGGAACGTTTAATTATGTGAATTTTTGAGTTTTCAGATACTTTCGCTTACTTCTGTCACACTCTATACATTCAGTTGCTACCTGTTACGAACAGGTTACTGGAGGTGGATAATCAAGAGAAAGGACTTTTTAGTTACGCGTGCCACCTGTTATATTCTTGCTTCCTTGTCTACCTGCCTAACGTTCTTACGAATGTAACTATAATACTGAGAGGACTGGGTATATCTCGCTTTGTTTCTCGTAACGAATATTTTACTAGAAATACGCATCATTGAAAATAGCAAAAGTTTTAATTTTAGTTACAAGCCGACCCGGTGTGTGCATTGGCGTTGTTGCTTTTCGCTGTCCATCTCCAGCGGCAGATAAATCATAGACAAAGTCCACTTTCTACACGCACAGCGAACCGTGTTGACTTTTCTCGCAGAGTTATTTCGCTGAGAGACCCAACCATAGGTGAAACCATTCGATCCTCCAGTCTCGAAAAATACTCGTTGCTATACTCGAGTTCGAGAGTTTTGGTCAGTCAACAGAATTGTTAGGTAATCCTTACGGAACCGTTTGTTTGCTATACTATTTCATCTACGCGACGTCTGACGATATTAAAATGAATATATTAAGTACAGTGTTGAATTCAGAATTAAATATACTTACATGAGTTTTAATCATTTAGTGTTAATTAACCCCTTGCCGTATTTTAACGAGTCACAATGCGCTGAAGATTTTAACCTTTCACTGCATTAAGTTTTTTAATCGAGATGAAGAAATTGAAAGAAGGCCAGTTTTTGTGTTCCATTCAAGGGAAAAATATTTTAAAAAATTCAAACAACATTTTCAGAAAAATAAACATAGTAAGGAAACACATTCTTAGTTTACTATACAATATCAGATTCGTTAACTGTATCAGATATGATACACTATGCAGCGAAAGGTTAAACAAAGTCTAACAAATACGACTGTTACACCTTTCTTTTTAAATGAAATAAAATCTGACTCGTTTCTAGTCAATATTTAAGCATTAAAATAAACGTAGCCATACCAATGATATAAATTTTCTGTTTTCTTCTACGACATTTTTGGAGATGAGGACGTGTTTCAATGATAATGAAATCAACCCCTTCAAGAGTAACATTGAAGAATCGCAGTAAATAATTTGTAACATTTGGAAAGCGTTAGAGGATGTTCGATTTTTAAGAGAGAATTCGTCAGCGGAAAGGATTAATTAGCAGTGCGCAAACACGGGATGAAGTGGAGGGTGGGTGTCACGGAGTCTGTGAGTGGTGTGCGTTAAACCATTGGGCACCGCCCCTCGGTTATAATTAGTGGTCATAGCAAGAAGGCGCCGAGAGAAAGACAGAAATCTGCTGGTTTTATAGGGGTAGATGAGGCGGCGCCCTCGCGCTTTTCCATTAGACGTGAGAATTCGCGCCTGCGCCCCTCGATTAATTACAGAGAGGGTTGCCAATCGGAGGAAAAGCCGGAATGCGCGGTCCGGACGCGCAAACGCGCTAATAATAATTATCGACCAATAGAATTCTGCTGGGAGAAAGACGATAGTGTCAAATCGAGTCACCGATCATTTCTGTTTCGCTTTCTTCACTTTATTTCCATCGATGAGACAACGAATAATTTATACAATAACTACAACATAAGATAAGATTCTACATGAATAATTTTATTCTACATCGTCTTATCTTTTTATGCAGACCTACCCCCTTCTCAATGTAAATCGCAGTGTAAAACACTCCATTTTTTATTTTTGCTCAGTGCATTACTATAAGTAATGAAAAACGTTTGTAATGTACTACGATAAAACATATATTTGTCGACTTCAATAATTATCGTTAATTGAGAGTGGTGCGAGTGCCGATGGTGGGCGTTTCTCAAGGGTCCATCTGATTGGTACAACTGCGCGTTTGCGCGGTGCTAATTACTCATTAATCCTTCCTCGAGGAGCGCATGCTCAATGCGGAAGCTGGAGCACACCTAAACTGATGGAAGTAATCTTGCTCGTTCTCTCAGCCACCATTTGCTTTTTGAGAGCACAGTACCGCTTGACATGCATAATCAATCGAATTTTATTCTATTGACACTTCACCTACCGGCGATCATATATGCCTAGAACTACCCTGTATAATGAAATTGTTCGAGATCCTGCGATTCCCAGAGTCCGTCACTCTTTAACGAGATTTTACGACATTCTACATATACTACATACATATACGAGTCCATGTATCCGATAAATAAGAGCACACTGATAGCTCGACTGCTCCCACTCACGTTCGTACGAAACTAAATCTGCCCAGCATCTTGCGAATCTCTCGCGTAACGAACCTCATCGCTCCGCATTACAAGTTGATTACCGTCCCAAAGAGAATAGCGTATTAATCATCGGCACTCCCAACTCCGCGTGCGCGTTTCTAGAGGAGCTAGTTTCGACGCCGCGCCGGGGAGAAGTAGAGGAGAGACCGCGCGCGTATGGAAGCGAAACGGGTAGAGAACAAGGAAATCGAAGGGAGGAAGAGAGATCCCCGGAGAAGGAAACGAAAGTATAGGGAAAGACTCGCGTTTAAGGATCCCCGTTTAAGGATCCCTCCCCGTTCTTTCCGCGACGCATCCTTACCCCCGCTGGCCATCCCCCTCCAAAGAAAACGAGCGAAATAACAGGCACTTGTGCTTGCCACCCACGCATCCCTCTCTCCCCTCCTGTCTCCCTCCTCTTTCGCTCCGGTCCGGAGGAGAGCATTTGCAAACTCCAACGTGTACAATAATAATTACTGTTCGCAGATACTCCTATCCACCCTTTCTCTCCGTTCTCCTGCTACCACCACCAGGACGAATGGCGTGGCCTCCCCTCCAGATATCGCGGACAGGGTGGTCCTGGTCCACGCCTACCCAGCATCCCTAGCTCGGAGCAACCTCGCTTCCCCTCTCCCCTTCTTTCTACTCTTTCTCCCTCTCTCGCTCGCTGTCCCTCTCCTTTTCTCGTGCGCATCCCCTCGAAGGATCTCTCGCGGTCGCGCTCGTACTCTCTGTACACTAAAGCCGAGGGAACGACGCTTCGAGGAAAGAAAAGCCGGCTAACGAGAAGCCGACGCATCGGCAGGGGGGAATGCTAAATAGATGTTAGCTGCGTTCCTTTCTGTCTCCTCCACTTCCGCTCCTCTCTCTTCTCTTCCTAAGGACACACCATTGTTCCCATCTTTCTTTGCTTCTCCTTCGTCCCTCAGTCTCCTCTCTCTCTCTCTCTCTCTCTCTCTCTCTCTCTCTCTCTCTCTCTCTCTCTCTCTCTCTCTCTCTCTCTCTCTCTTCCTATCTCTTTCTCTTGTACACCGAGACTCCCCACCTCTTCAGCACCCCCACCTAAGAATCCGCGTACTCTCTTGAAATAAGCTTGCCCCCCCACCGGGGGACGTATAAACATACGACGCTCGACGGAAACAACCGAACGAATCCGAGAATTCTCTATATCGTCTCGTTGCAAACGAACACTATCCTCCTTTTCCTTTCTGCACGCGTACTCCTCTTTTTCTTTCGTCCTTTTCTTTCTGACTCGAGTACCAGTACCAGTACGTGGGCCTAAAGCGTCGATTGTATAATCACGAGAATAAAAAGAAAAGGACCTCAGGCTCGGGGAAGCGATGATATCGATGCGAGACACCACCTCCTCGGCTACCCCGATCGCCTTTCGCTCGGGGAGGCCGCGGAAATTTCAAAACCGAGCGGAGAAAGTGGTTTTGAGCGCTTACCCACGTGCTCGATACTTACAAGCGAATCAATAAACCAATACCGAACTGCGACGATATGTTCCTGCCTGTGTACTGAATTGATACTGTATTGAATTTGGAAAAGGAAAAAATTGTTCAAAATGAGTTGCTGCATAACATATTTAAATTTCATCAAAGTTGGAGTACAGTAACCCTTTCGCAATAATTACCCCATAATTTTTTACGGGTACCACTCTGCTAGATTTGTGATCACTAGACTGCGGATCTTTATGCAAAATAAAAATTGTCTGCATTGATGTCAAAAAGTAGAAATCAAATTGAATGTTACTTCTTCCCGTTAATGATTTTAACATGACATGATATTTTCAATTTTTAAAATTTTCCAACAATTTTGAATTTCACCTAATCAATTTTGCTATAAAGGCACAAAGATCCGCAGTCCAGTGATCAAACCTTTTCCATGTTTAAATTCGATCCACAAACTGTCACGCGCTTCAGTGGCTTCAGAAGCTGAATGATCGTTTTTATTTGAAATCGTCACGTTCGAAGATGCGAATTAGGATTGTCGGAATAATTAAGGGAAACAATGAAGAAGAGGATTCTAACGAGTTCGAAAATCAATCTCAGATAACCGAAGCGTCTGAAACGTCTCCCGAGAAGGGGAAAAGGGGATGACGCGAGGAAAAAGGAAGAGAAAGGTCAGGATACCACGTAGCTCGTTCAAAGCGACAAACGAAGGTAAAGATGACTGGATAGATTCTTTAAGCGTTGCTCCAATCAGATCCCATGTCACTCGGTTCATTAATCCATTCAGGGTGTACTCTGAAATGTCCCACTCTGAAATGTTGTATCACAGAGTTAAACGCGTCCGAATATAACGACGTGAATATGTAATGGCGTGTACGGAATACGAAGAATTCCGAGCGTGACGAGATTCAATCAAATTATAATTGTACCGCGTCGATGCACCTTTTAAAACAGTTTATGCTGAATCAAAGTCCCGATCTGTAAATACACGCTCGTTACCGCTGTAATTGCATTAGCGTATCAACAACCAAATAGACTATCAACTACACGAGATGATTGGTTACAGTCAAACCTTTGTCGCTAGTAGACTGCGGATCTTTATGCAAAATAAACATGTTTTGCATTGATTGTGAAATTATCCCTTAACGACTTTATCACATTAAAAGCAAGATTACAACATTCTTGATTTTTTAAAATCTTTTACTGTTTTATATTTCTCCTCCAAGATTTTCATTCTAAATTGCAACAAACTGTAGTGACATAGATATTTATTTTCATCGTTAATATGTTTGATAAGCTGAAAATAATATAACAGTATTTTTCTGAAAAGGCGATAGTGAGGAATGGAAAGAGGGGGAAGAAGATTGGTAAATGAATTTGAAACCCTGAGGGGACCAAATATCATGTTACACTAAAATATAACAGTATTTTTAAATTCTTCTAATGTTTTTACTGTTTCAAATTATAGTTACTTATTCTTGTCATATATGCATAAAATTTATCAGTTAACTGCTTATTCAATAGATCACTTATCGGAATGATAAAACGAAGTATGTTCGACACAGTTTCTGTTGAAGATATGAAGTTTTTGATTGCGCGGCTACGATTTTCAGTAAGTAAAGTTTTCAGTAATCAAAAGTTTTATGTGTACACTGACGATGAGATTGTAACTACCTGGATCGGTTCGCGCGACCGATACCAAGGAGTAATCCAGCAGAGAGAGCAGCGCGGTTGAAACGAGGATTTGCAAACAATAGGCCCGAAGCGAGCTGGATTCTTTAGATGGCGGCTTGATACGCATCGAATTTACATATTATTGCTATTATTAGGTAAACGGTCCTTCGAGCGCCTCTTTAACACTACGTGCTCGCCCTTCCAGGTATTTTACGAGCAACCGCGAGAGGTCCTCACCGATAAAAGCCAAGTCTATAGCTAACCCAACGTCGTACGCTTCTCCAGAATCGCAAAAAAGTTTGGCAAAAATCAGATGTTCTGACCCTCTTCGATCTATGAAATTTTTCTTTCAGACCATGTTACGACATGCATAAATGTTGGTGCATGCCAGTTGAAACTTATCTTCGAACCTTTGTCTGAAACTACCCTTTGCAGATCAGACTCGATCACCTTAAACAACCCTGAAACCAGATCTGATTCGATGATTTATTAACACGTGTGTCAGGATGAAGATTCTGAACAATTTTTTCCTGTACATGAAAATATCCTATGTTTTCTAAATTTTAATTATTATTCTTATATCCCTAATTTCTTAAATCTAAGTGGGGGTCATTGGTTTCCAATCTCTTTTCCCCAACATTTATTCAAATAGTATAATAGCTACATCTAATCAAAATGAAACCATACAATTAGGGGTTGCAATCCCGCAGGATCGCGTCATTTTTTGATCCCGCATTTCTTTAATTGGAGATGCGGAATCCCGCGTGACATGTATATAAACAAAATTTCGCAAATGACGACGTGCACGTTGAACTATTTCGATGTTTTGTCGAGGATATATAAGATTATTATATTGTACATATATTTTATATTATTACACACACGCAGACACATATGTATAAATATGTACGATCGAGATATCGTTAATCGTTACTATCTGTTTTTTTATCCAGTGTTCCTCCTTTTATCCAGTTGTTCATGAAATCTTGTTAAATTTACGTGTTCAATAAATATATTTCTTATAACTATATGGTCGTGTTTATATTCTGTCAAATTTTTTATTAACCTGTCAAGCGCCAAGCCTGTCTTGCTTTTCTTTCCATTTAGCCCGCGGTAGCCGATGTTACCGAATTTAATCAAACTAATTAAAATATTGTTTGCAACGTATTATTTTTTAAGTACATTCTTGATATGATCCCAAAAATTAATAGAATGCAATTTTTTAAATTTAATTTAACTAAAGACTTCGAAGAATTCGAAGCTTCGAAAAAGTTACAGCCCTAATATATACGTATATCACATATACATATATGTATTTATTTCAATCGTAGTTCCAAAAAGAGATTTATTTTCATTTAAATTTTGACTAATACGATTAATGATGATCATCTCATTATACAAAATTTATCTTCATTAATATACATATATTAAATTGAAGAACTAAATCCTTAGTCCCGCAGGACCCCGCAGGATTCAAAAAAGTCCCATATCAATCCCGCGGGATTGAAATCCCTACATACAATCAATCTGGAAGCTTGTATTCTTTAATTACCATTTTACTGTTGATAAGTGTCCGGTGATTCATGGACAGGGGAATGTACGATCGTCTCCAGAGAAGCAATTTTTAATATTTTAAAAAATCCTGCTCCGCGAAGGGTTGAAGGGCACGATTATGCTCGCTCGTCGAAGCTCGAAAAGCCGGCAACGTTGGAGCCGCGGCGAAACCGAGCCCTCTAGACCGCGTGACGCCAGTATCGAAATTGAAGACGCGGCTTCGGAAGGTACGGGGCCCCCGACGAAGTCGAGGAAGACAAAATGAATAAAAAAAAAAGAGAAGAAGAAGAAGAAGAAGCGGGGGGACCAAAGAGGGATTGGTATCGCTCGATAAAACAGGGCGACGTTGGAAGCACCGATGGGCCCGGAACGATTCCAAGGGAGAAACACTGGATCGGTTGGGAGGAGGGAGGGAACGAGTACGTACATACAATGGGGCCCGAAGAAGAGAAGCCGAGAGCAAAAGCGGTGAATTAATTGTCGCTCGCGCCGCCGACGAAGCCGCTACGATCCGCAAGCCAGATTTGTGAGCTGCACGCGTGTATATCGTATGTGTATCTCCCCCGTTCAACTCCTCCCTTTCTTCTTCCTCCTCCTCCTCCTCCTCCTCCTCCTCCTCTTTCATTTTCTCTTTCGCGCTCTTCCCCTCGCGTTATACCCTTTATTCTTCTCCCTCTTTGTCTTGCGCGACGACGACCAAAAGAACGCAAAAGGCTACCACAATGCTGATAGAAACTGACACCGAAAGCGAGCTTAGAGGACCCATAGACAGAGTAACAGGTCTAAGACAAACAGCCGCACAGGAACCCTAGGTGACGGACACAGAAAAAGTACAAGAACACAGGGGTATTGTTTCGGCTAACTTCCATTCGCGACTTCGTTCTACAAATCTGACGTTTCAGCCGTTTCATGCAGAAATCAGGAACTAACCCTTGTGTAGTCAATCGGGTACCCATTCACTGTATTTCTTTCAACAATTTGTTAATGATCTTCTAAAAATATTACAAAATTTCTCTGAATGTCCTTTCTTCACTCGCTAATATATTAACACTAAACCTACCGACCATCAAAACTGACTGATGTGTATAGTATTATAAAAATAAAAAGATTAAATTCATTTATATTTTGTGCGATTTTTACTATGATATCATTTCGGTTTAGGAGATATTTTAATTATAATTTGTTACGAAATCTCGACTCTCTGGTCAATAATATGAATTCAATGTGATAATGTAGTAGGAGAGCAAGAACAAATTATAATTAAAATATCTCCTAAACTAATGACTTTTTTACACAAATAGATTAATACTTTTTTGTAAAGAATATGAAGGAGCATCAGCTGATGCAATAAAAAATATATGATTCCATTTTAAAAAAACATTAATGACCTTCATATGTCCTTTACACGTCCACCTACAAAAAAAATGTACCATCAAAATGTGCCCCTCTCAAAACCATTGAACTTCATCTGAAACATTGTTTGCTATGCGTAATAACAATGACGTAAATTTAGATGGTAAAATGTGGCGCCCCACCCTGTATGTATACTGGAGTCAAAAAATATATTCAATAAATTCCCATGTGAAAACACCTCTCTAGAATTTCAATAATTGTCAAATAAAAAATCTAAAATTGATCATTTGATCCCTCGTGGTAGGTTTAGTGTTAATTTATAGTCTTATAATGAGAATCTCTGCAAACATGTTAAATACATAAAGGTTTCATAAAAGGAGTAAACGTTCTATAAAAACAATATCATTGAAGGATATTACGTTCGTCTTATGCAAGTCTAAGTGAACGCATTTCTCGTCCAATATCAAGGAAAGGCCAAAAGATTATCAGATCGCATCAAGAAAGAGGATCAGATAAACTATATATACGTTGTTACGAAATATTCAGCAACCGGACCACTTCCTCTTTTTCTATTCATCCCTTTCTCCGTTGAATTTTGCTCTTTTTTTCTTTTTTTTTTTCTTTCGGCGTCTCCCTTCTTTTCCTGTTCTTCTTCTCCTGCTCCTCCTCCTCCATGTTCTTTTTTATTTTTATTGATTATTCAATGGAAACCAGGAGGTGCTCGTTAATTGATGGCACCGGCCATGGTCGAGCGCAGAAAAGGATAGAGAGAAAATCGAGGTAGGTCCCCGGAGAAGGGTCCACAAGACCACCATCGCCTTATTTATAACGCTGGGGGTAACCGAATTTACGATCAAAATCCCGCGTTTCGCGGCATTGATGGATCGCCGCGACCATGCGCCGCTTTTGCGGCGGCGTTGGTATTTTCAAATGAACCCACCCCTTTTTCCTCGTGAGACCAGCCATCGCGTCGGCCTTCAGGAAGACTTCCTCTCTGAGCACCGCACCGTCATAGAATTCTATCGAAGCTAAACTCCGCGTGCTTGTTGCTCGGTTCCGTATACAGCTGTCTTTCATCCTCCGTGGAACTTTCGGCGGCACGCACAATCTGATGTAGAAATGTGTTACCGTTAACATTCGATTTATTCGTGTTGCCAATTCAATAAATTAATAAGCGCTTCAGGCGGATGACCATACTAACGAATAAACTGAAGGTGGGACCTCCTTTGCGCGTCTGGACGCAGCATTTTGTTATCCATTCGTCTTAGATCTCTGCCGTTCCTCTGGACGCACAAGTTTGCGTTCCTATCATACGATTTGGTGTGTTCTTCCTTGTAACTCACTTGCGAAGAAAAGCGAAAGAGATACCGATTGCTTTGAATCATTTCGGAAAAACATGTTCGATAACACCCTCTCCTCTAAAAAAACTGAAGGACTCGTTAAGGGCAAGATCTACTTTCAGCAATTTTTTTAGTGTTGCATCAATTATCTATCCCGTGCAAAGTTTTCATACGGTACATAATCGATGTTAAACTAGGCAGGAGCTGATGATGTGCGATCGGAGGATGGGCGTGGGCCGGTAAGGTACAGCAATTTTTTTAGTGAAAACTGTCTTCCATGGTTCTCACAGTTAAATTTATCCCGTTCGGATATTGTCACTATTAATAGACTAGCTGACCCGACAAACGTTGTCCTGTCCAATTTTAATAAATTTGTTTGTGAAGCAATTTCAATTTGAAACTTGAAATTCAATTCGTTGACGTCAATGTTTTTCTTATTGGGAACCAATAATACTTGCACCGTTTCAAAAATTATGATTTTTGCTATTTGTCCGAATTTTCCTACTTTCCTTTGTGATTGTCTCGAATTTTTTCTGAAAGCTTTTCCAGAACTATAACGAACAAAACAAAAAAAGAATTACGCATATCCATCGTTCGAATCGTAAGTTATGGTCTTAAGTTCATATAAAAATCTAATAGAAAAAAACACCTTTAGTTTTCCCGAATTTTCTATTTTTCTGGGAAACTTCTCCAATTTTTTTTACGCTAAAAACCTGATTCGAACTACAACGAACATTAAAAAAAAAAATAGCCAAATCGGTCCAGCCGTTCTCACGTGATGTCGTGACCAACGAACAGCATTTGATTTTTATTATATAGAAGAAGATGTAGAGCAGACCACTATCACCTAGCTGCTTCTCTGGCTCGCATTGGCTTTATCGATGATCCAGAAAATAGTTGTGGGGAGGGGGATGTGACTTTGAACCACGTATTGTGGCAATGTAACTTATACAATGAGGAAAGATCAAAATTTATTGAAAAGATCCGTCAACTTAATTTTCAACTTCCTATGGATGCTTCACTGATACTAGCCAAACCCAATATCAGGGCTTGTCGCTGTATGTTGTCATTTTTTAAAAGCTGTGGCGTTAGGATTTAAGCGGTTTATCTCTTCTGTTTATTGTATTCATGTTTCAACATATTACTATGTATGTATAGTTTTATTTTCTATAACAATGTTTTATGTTTTCTTTATTATGTTCAAATAAATCTCATATGAGATTTTCTAATAAACAAAAAAAAAAAGCGAAAGAGCATCGCCCAAACTCAACACGAGCGTCGATCGATTTACGATATGTTTTCATCGCACACGTTTGCATTTGTATTTTCGTTTCGAGACCTTTGAATATTGCGCCAAACGCAAGCGTTTTTTATTCCACTGCTTCAGAATACTTTTCGAACTACTGTTTCGGATTCCGTTCAAATTTCGATATGTTGTAATCCGTAATGATATATAAACGTATCTGAATGAATTTTTCGAAATCTTAAAAATTCTTTAAGTAATTGGTTTCACAGACGTGTCAAATAAAGGGTCAACATTTTTTCCATTAAATTATAATAGCTGAACTAGCAAATCGAAGAAAATGAGTTTTTGGGAGCTTATATAGTGAAAACATAAGAGTATCTACTCAACAAATTTATTCATTTCTACTCAACATTTATTCTTCGTATTATGAATATTTCATGGAATACAGAGAAATTTATAACCGAAGACATCGGTGATTGTAACAATAAATAAACAAATAAGTAACAAATGAACCATTTTTAATTTTATTTTAAGACGACAAAATTTAAAAAATTAATTAAGAAATGATTAGAAAAAATATACATTTATTACGATACTAGGTAGGAATAATTTTTTAATGAATCATAGTGGAAATTTCATCACGATAACTTTTATGGTTGAAAAGTTATAGTAAAATGCCAGAGTCTCCCCCCTTGCCCTTACGTAACGTTGTCCCCTCACCCTCTCGCTTCGGCAGAGGCAAATAAAAGCAGGTACGAGGCACGCGTCGCACAGTGGGGTATTTGGCCCGAAAAAGTGGAAAAAACTATTGTAGCGTTATTTATAGGCTCAAAGTTATAATATTATATATAGTTGGATTCGTCTTGAGATCAGCTACAACATTATGAAATCCAAAATATATTTGAGCATTTAAAAAATCAAATTCACCTCAATTTTTTGAAAAAAAAAATTTTTCCAACTTTCATATATTTAAATTTGTAGACGTCTGAACACTGTTTCTCTTTTGTTTGAAACATATTTTTCTCAGATTATCGAGAACCCATAAAAGATCGTGGCAATAGTGCAATATCTATATATAATATATGTATTCTCATTAAATAGTTCAGATCACAATAATAGAAGTAGACAATATTAGAGTGATGCAACAATTATTTTAAATGATATTTACCACGAATCATGTAAACTTGACCAATAGAATGCACATAAAACAGTATTTAAATATACACTAAACTAATACACACTGTATAACACACTCAGAATAAATATTATAAGACGATAGAAAATGTAAAAGAAAAGATAAAATGAATAAGAACTAAAATGTAACACTTAAGAAACTAAAAAACGCACTTAATAAAGCGCTATGATCTCTCTGCTGGCAGTACTTCAACTGAATGCAGAAGAAACAAAAACCTCAGTCGAATGCTTATCTGGAACCTTTTATATACAACCAAGTGCTAGCGAGTTAATTTTGTCTGATTTCGCTATTGTCAATATACCGATGTTTCGCAACCTTTTCACGTTTTTTCTACATTTCAGGTAGATAGGAAAACTGCACTCCCCTTACTTAGCGTCCCCTCCCGGAGGGGTTGGGGACGGGATTTTTACCCACAAAAAAACGCCTGACCTGGCCGAGAAAATTTTTCGGGCGCTGGCGAGGCAAACAATTCAAGTTGCCTCGCTGGGCCGCGGCAAACAACGCGTAATCGCATTGCTTGCCTCGCCTGAACGATTCATATTTAGTTCCACTAAATTGTGGATTAAACAGTCATGGCAAATCCGAACTGCATCGTATTTGGTATCATTTTAATCGGAAAAAATGTAGCGAATATGCATCTAAAAGTGGAACTCGAAAATTTTTAAGACTAAAAAACCACACATATGGAATATCTTGCAAAATAATTTACAATTAAGACGAAACAAGTACCGCAAGTTATTGCAAAATAAATGTTGAAAAAAACATTGTTTTCAAATAAAATTTTCAGTGGACACTCTTATGCTTTCACTATAAGCTCCTAAAAACTCATTTCTATCGGTTTGTCAGTTCTAGTCTTGCAATTAAATGGAGAAAGGTTGACACGTATTTTTAGACATCTGTAAAATCAACGAAATACAAATAAATCGACTGCTTATAATGAAATGATCTTTGTAGATTGTTGGGCCGTGGTTCCATGCACGTGTTCTCCTGTGAACAATTTCAAAAGCTGATGGACGCGAGCGGTTTCTCTGGACCATGGAACTCTTCAATAGATTTAGGCGCGGGCGACGGAGCCACCACCGCACATATCGCACATCTATTCGAAAAGGTTTATGCTACAGACATATCAGCGCCGATGAGGTGGGCTCTGACGAAACGGAAATTCACGTGAGTTGATACCATTTTGAAAATCTCGGAAAGATTATTGTTATTAGACCGCGGATCTCTATATATTTTTAAACAAATTGGCTGGGTGAAATGTAGAACGGTAATAGAAAAATTTCAGAATACTGTATTGTTATTTTTAATATAACAAAGTCATTAAGGGATGAAATCAATTGTTATTTTACTCCGGCTTTCAACAATCAACGCAGAACATTTCTACTTTGCAAAAAGATCCGCTGTCTAATTATATTATTCATTATAATAATTAGAAATTGAGTAGATGAAATTCAAAGTTAAAATCATTAAGGGAAGAAATAACATGGTTTCTACTTCTTGCGATCAATGTAGACAATTTTTATTTTGTATAAAGATTCGCGTTCTAAATGTAATAATATATTCCGTTGTGTTTCGGGGATGAATTCGAAATACATGTTTGCGTCACCTTTCTTTTCCAGGGTGCTCGACGTAGAAAAATGGCACGAAACGGGGCCTTTCAACGTGATACTCTGCCTAAATCTGTTGGACCGTTGTGACCGGCCAAATACGCTGCTGAGACGTCTGAAAACGTCTCTAGCTCCTGGTGGTCGTTTAGTGGTAGCGCTGGTCCTTCCGTTCACTCCGTACGTGGAGGTCGGAGAAAGGGGTGATCACAAACCGTCGGAATACTTACCGGTGAAAGGGAACGGTTTAGAGGGTCAAATCGCCAGCTTGGTCGACAGGGTGTTCGCCCCGCTCGGTTTGAGGTGTCTCGCATGGAGCAAACTACCCTACCTTTGCGAAGGAGATCTCGGTCAGGCGTATTACTTTTTGGACGACGTGATTTTTGTTTTGGAGGCACAGCCGGTTAGTACTCGATCCAGTGAATAGCTATATTGTACAGTAAATCCTCGACTTCACGCGGATTCTTACAAGCGAATCAGAAAACCAATTACGAACTGTGAAATTCGGTTTTTAATCTCCAGTACAGCAGCTTTGTCGATACTATTTGTTTGCTTATGTACAGCACAGGCATTCAGCTATTTACGACTGATAAATGGACAGCGGGTCTTTATGCAAAATAAAAATTTTCTATCGGAATTGTAACATATTTTCTTTCTTAATATGTTTAATCTAATAAATGCATAACATCCGCTGTCCAGTGATAAATTTTCCATAAACATAGTTGGTTATACGAACGAATCAACCGCGTAAGTCGAGGACTTACCGTAGTATTTTATTTCACGCTTCAGATCGTATGAGATAAAGTATATTGTATTTGCGAAATGTTTGGTTCGCAAATGAAAGTAAGTAATGTATTGCTTTAGCTTAGCTGCATTGCATTAAATATTTCAGTGTGATAAATTGATATGTCTTTTGCTGTAATATTCGCCCAGCTGTTACGATAATTTTGCGAAGATCTGACACGTCAGAACGTTTCAGGACACTTGGCGATACTCGGCTTCCGAATGGACGGACACCGGTGCTTGGATGGCAAAAGGCGAGGAGACGGTCGAACAGGCGGGTCATGATCGGTAATGTGACACACAGGCAAGTCACACTTGTAAAAACTTTTAATGATTGCTGTCATGAATGAGAATTATGCGAGAATACAGAAGAGAGCAATACTGGCAAGCGACAACGAGCTTAATTTGCAGATACAGCGGTTAGCGTTTGGTGTATCATATCATTTAAACTGTCCATTCGCAAGCGACGAATGAACAACAACGGTGCACAATTTACAACCATCTTACTGTCGAATGTCGGTGCAGAAAACATGTACACGGTCTTGTGGTATAAATACGACGCGAGAGCAATAAAACTCGGAAACATATTCTGAACATTGATTTACGTACGATCTTATATGTCGCGTGCTTAGTTTTAGTTTTTTTTTTGTGTTTTTTTTTTTTTCTTTTTTTATCTCACTTCAGACTTGGCTTTGTACCTTTGTCAGACTTAGTTTCCGTGCTCCCTCATCTTCCTTTCACATTTACAGAATATTCCATTTAACTTGACCAACTGATATACCTCCATGGCGCCTCGATGACTCACCGGAGAAAAACACCCGGGGAAAGTATAGCAAGTTTTATCGTCATCGAACGCGTACCATTCGAGACATCGCGAGATTGTAAGTATTTCGTTAACCCTTTAGCTATTGGAGCTTGCTGCCTTAGCCACGTCGATCTACGGATAAGCTCAGCCGCTGAACGCACGAAATTCGCGTGTGCTAGCAGTACTGCCGTTGTCTGCTGCTTCATAGTCAGCTATGTTTATACCGAAATAGTCTATTAAAACATTAGCATTTGTTATTGCGTAAATAGTTTCTAAAACATCAAACGAAGAAAGTGTCTCCTACGATAACCGTCAAGATAATGTCTTAACCCTCGGACAGCTTTAATGGCCGTTTTCATGACTGCATAGGCGGCAGCGATATTTAGTACCATTCGGACTCGTACTAGATCTCTTTTAATATATAGTTTAAAACAGTGGTATTCAAACTGTGTGCTTAACAATTTCAAAGGAATTAACGCCAAACCTACTGAGTCTTATAAGTAACTGGTACATATTACCTTATAAAAATGACAAGATTGATTTTATTTGAACTTCGTGCAGCTCCTGTTGCGACATGTGCTCCACTAAAGATATTTATACAAACATTTCTTATTAAATTATTTTTATTATATGAATAAACATTAAATAAAAAATCTGGAAGCGGTCATTTCGACCGATGATGTTTAGTGTTAACTCGCAAAACTACAATTTCGAAATAGTCAATAAATAATCATGTTTTTTTTATTTCTTTTGTGAGTACGAAGTACAGAAATGGAGTAGATGCCGAATATGAAATGCGCTTACAGACATCACTAGAGCCTGATGTTTTATATCAAACAATGCCAGCACATCTCAGTCAGTAAACTTACGTGTGTAGCAGGAATTAATAAACTAGTGATTATCTTACTCTCAACTTGTATTGAAATTGTTCAATAAAAGAAAAGTGTAACGAAACAATGATTTTCTTTTCATCCCCCACAGAAGTTTCTTTGTAACCTCGAAGGTCCCGTAAATCGACAAAGTTTGAAAACCACTGGTTTAGAGCATACTTCGTCGAGATGCGCTGATCTCTAGCAATAATTCCACATCTCCCTGTTAGGCCTATTACAAAGTCTTATATTTTTCGTTTCGAGATATTTATCCAAATTTCACTAATCTTTACTGAAGATATTCACACAATGCATGTAAAATATTCTTCTTTTCAGAATTCTCATTTGAGAATCGCAACGTGTAACGATTACGTTCAATCTCTATTGTCGTCGTTATCTTAAAAGATATTTAAACACTACGAGTCTGGGAGGGTTGACAGATTCAAGGGAAATCGCTAAGGGTTGCATGTAGTAGCTAAAGGGTTGAATAGAGTGACAAATTTTCATTGCCAATATGTATTGTTGTATGTAAAACGAGAGCA